>JBBPQG010000490.1:0-19228 GCA_038092395.1 Boletus variipes var. fagicola | reverse complement strand
TGGTGAGTCTCACGACGCGTATCATGGGGTGGGTGGACTTACCAGACCGTTCGCGCAGGCGTTGAATTAGTCCTGTACTTCAAAACCATGCGAATCTTGCTGCGCAACCAACAAGGGCTGAAGAAAATCGATTTATTCTGGGGCTTTTTCAGTACTATGATGGTGTTCCTGATCACCGTCTGGGTGACCACTTCGGCCATATTTGGCCAAAAATTATGGTTGATGAATTCCGACTTCCCTGGTGGCCCCGATGCATATTGGGAGAAGCATCTTTCGGATTGGTACCTGGACTGGGGGACAACGACGGTCATCCTCCTGCAGCTCATGACGGATGGGCTGATGGTACGGCAAGAACGTGGATGTCAAGAGCTTACACTCACTCGGTTGGTTCCAGATCTACCGCTGTCGGATTATATGGAACATGTACCGCGCCATCGTCGTACCCGTTATGTTGTGGCTGGCTACCCTTGGTGGGTATCATCCTGTACACTACGCCTTTGTGGTTGCCTCATTCCATGTCCAGTCTTGGGGGTCCTGGTCGACTGGACCAGCAGTTCACCAGGGGGCAACTTTTTCACTGGTGAATCTGCTCAACTGGGTCTCGCATACTATGCAGTCTCCGTCTTCTTGAATACGGTCTTGACATGCATGATATGTTACCGTATACTGCAGCATGGAATGAAGGTCAGGAAAGATTTCGGCAGGGAACAGGCGTCGTTGTACTTTGGCGTCGTCACACTCGTCGTCGAGTCTGTGCTCCCATATACGCTCTCTGGCATTGCCTTTTTGGTGTCGTTGGGTGTGAACAGTCCGACTTCGGCGGGGATCGTCGATGTGTATTTCTTGTTCATGGTGCGTGGTGTGGACTTCTTTTTTTCGCTGGTAATGTCAGCTAAGGCATATCCTAGTGCATTTCGCCGCAGATGTTGATCGTCCGAGTGTTGGCGGGGAGAGCATGGAACAACGACATGTCCAGGCGACCCGACTCGATGACCCATTCCAGTTCTGCCGGCTCATCGGGGTCACAACAAATAGAAGGCAACGCTGCGACCGTCCATCTGACGACATCGTCGGAAGTTCATCTTCCGGACGGACATGAAGAGGTGGTCGTCTCACCAGTGTAAGTAACCTGATCTTGATGACGGGTTAGGCCACGGTTCGTAGATAAGAGACATGTTTTGATCTATTGGATATGTGTATGATCGATATATTTCACAGGATGGGACATTTAGGATATAACCCTGAGTAATGCATTTGGATCCCTGCAGGAAACCGGAGGCGGTGATGATGCGACCGAATGGTGTGGGCTTGGAGGTGTTGCCAACTGTGCCTGGACAATGGACGAGGCGCGCTGAGAACATCAGCCACGCACTGCATCTAAAAAAAATATTAAAACACCCCTGGTTTTAGCGCGGACGGACCTTGGCGGCGGAAGCAAAGCCAGGTCTGCTGCGGTGGGACGGGTTTTGATGTTGCTTGGCTCCCGATTTATTTTCACCGCTCTCCATGGTCCATGAAATAGAGACAACGCGTCTTTAGCGTGTCTGAAACCCTGGGAGATAAGGACATCACCGTCGGAATGCTGTGATACATGAAATTTTGTGGTGCCAAGTTTGGACCGTTTTCTACATCTCCTACTCTGAGATAGAATATTCGACTCCTGACATCATGTACATGCCTCTACAGCAGCCTAGAGGGTGTGCATGTGGGAGGGTCGACCATGACAAGATCGGGATGCTATGTGATGTCGATTCTATAAGCGACTTGCGTTCAGCAGTGAACTGGCAGCGTAGATGAGGACCCAGCTGAACTGGCGAAAACAGTGCCAAGCTGACTTGGTTCAGTGCACTTAGGATGCGATTAAACGCTGTGGCCCGAGGCCTTGAGGAGCCGTTGATTGGTGTGCTTGACAGTTGGTCAAGGAGGCACGAGACCCTGCAGCGTTAGCCAAGCAAATCGGAGAAAGGGAAGGCCCGAAAAGAATATTTCTAGACCTGAAATGAATTCCTGTGTCCACTGTCCTCGGAGCAATCTCTAGCTCCGTGGGAAGCATGTGTGACGCTGCCAGGAATCTCATTTCGAGGGTGAATAATATCGATCCGATGCTTGGGAGAAGCTCTGGAACATCAATGGAGATATCCAAAAAATACAATATTCAGTTGACCTCTGATGCCTCGGAGACCCGGAGCGGCGTGCTGTGGGGTGCGTCTGGTGTCGTGGTGGTCTCCACCCCAACTCCGGAACACCAGGGCCAACAGCTCAGGCCCCTGAATCGAGGATCTTCTTCGTCTCCAGTGAGCAGCGCAATCTTCACCATGATCAACGACCCGTGTCTCGCAGTTGGCAAATTCCGGGGAGGGAACGTTGAATCCGAAATAGAGGGAGCTGCGGGAAAGAGGGCCAACCTTTGTTTCTAGATCTGAGGTGAATTCCTGCGTGTCCACTGTTCTCGGAGCCATCACCAGCTCCATGGTGGGTGAAGTAGCATGGGGTGCGCCTGTGGCAAACCACAAATCCACGGATGACTGGCAGTATTATAGTCATATATCACCATGGTAGAGGTGAAGGCAATATCTTACTTTCTGCATGAGTCGTTGCTGATACTGTGCCAATGCAGATAACCTTCTTGGAGGGACAAAAGGAAGGGATCCGGAGAGAATTCGATCTTAGCAAGAGGAATCTCGATGAAACTGAGCAACGTCACCAAGTCAGTTCCCGGTATTCGGAGGTGTTGCACTGAAGTGTGATTGTCGACGGTTTGCCTCATAGATGAGCTGGGTCCATTGATCGTACCACCTGGCCCGTTCACCAAACGCTTGTTGCCCATCAAGAAATTTGATCAAAAGTCAAACAACGTCTGAACCACGGCAAGATTTGTTCCTGGCCAAACTTCCCATCCAACGGAAGAGTGTCGGCATTGATATATGATATGTCAACCGCAGAAGTAGCAAATAAATCACAGTCTGACCCTCGACCCCAGACCATGATCGATATGTGTCACTGGCCATCCACATGAGGTCAGCTATACTGGCGATACTGCTAGCTTGCCGTGTCCATCCGAAAGATACACCTTCGACAATCCCTCCAGATGGTCTTCCTCCTCGTTGCCGTTGATCGCTTGTGACCCCGGCGTTGCGCCAGGACTAAACTTGAGAGTTGAGACACCGCGTGGTGCCAGTGTCCCATGCTCTTCCCGCTGACACTCGAAAGGATCAATACCTGCGGTGATATACACTACAGCATGCCGTGCTTAGCTTAGCGACCACGATCAGTAAGAATAGAGGAGAGATAACGTACCATCAACAAGAAATTCACACCGATGAACGTCGCTGACGTCGGACTCCCGATGCCCAACGACACTACAAAGGCAATACCAGCGAGTGTGTATGGAAGCATGGACTCGACGACGAGCGTGACGACAGCGAAATAAAACGACGCGTGTTCTCTCCCCAAGGTGTTCCAGGACCTTCCTTCCATGCTGCAGTATACGATAACATATCATGCACATCAAGACGTGTTCAGGAACAGGGAGACAATATAGTAAGCGAGAGCAAGTTGATTTGAGCAGATTCTCCCGTGAAAAAGTCGCCGCCCGGTGAGCTGCTGGTCCAATGACTAGAACTCCCAAAACTGGATGGGCGTGGTATGAGGCAACCATAGGGATGTCGTGCGGAGGAGATACTCACCGAGGGTAGCTAGCCACAAGATTACGATGGCACAGTTGCTCCATATAATCTGACACCGGTACATCTGGAATTAACAGAGTGAGCATGCATTCTGACGTCCTCGTTCATGTCATACCATGAGGCCATCCGTCATGAGCTGGAGGATGATGACAGCCGTTGTCCCCAAATCCATGTACCAAGCCGAAATGTTCTCCTTAGCGAATGCGACGGGACCCCCTGGGAAATTGGAGTCCAGTATCCACATTTTGTGACCGAATATAGCTGAGGTGGATACCCAAACGGTGATCGAGAAGATCATGATGCAGCTGAAGACGGCATAAAACACATTGGATTTCTTTGATGCTCCCTTGCCCCTCAGCAAGACACTCGTGGCCTTGAAGTAGAGGACCAATCCAATGCCTGCGCGAGCGGCCTGGTAAATGCTAGCATCCTACGATACGCTTCAGGAAACTGACCATAGAGGTTCTCTATGCTGATCCCAACATAAGTCGAGTTTTGGAGCGTTAAGCTTGCCGAGTCAGATGCTGGACTCGAGGATCGTGAAGGTGAGGGTGATGTGGACATGATCCCAAGTTGCCCGCGCCGCAACAACGTTTGAAGAACCTCCTGCAGCAGATACCACTTGCCATCCAGGACCAGCGCAATGCCACGGAAGGGTCACAATGATTGATCAACGTGGCGGTGGCCTATGCGCAGTGATAGACACTCTACATGTCGCGATCCCGCGACATGTTAGGTGTAATATTGACTAGGCGATCCAGGCACTGCGCACCAAGTCGAGAATAGACCCGTGAACACCTGACAGAATTGAAATGGCGCCACTGCACCGACCACGGCGAGCAACGGTGAGAGTACAGTGACTGTGCAGAACACCGCAGAGAACTAGTCAATGATTCAGGCCTCACTGATGAGACGAACTGACCAAATCCCATGCCATCCCCTGGAGACCTCAAGGAGTGGTTTCTGGACTCGTTCCCACCCTTCCTATCTGCGGATGCGCCAGTGTGTTGCCTGTATTGAGTGTTACTCTTGTTAAAGGCACGCGTTCTGGTGAGACTAAGTATGACCGGAAGCACAGTCTTGTACATATCGGCATACTCCGAAGTTGAATTCCCGCCACACCATAGCGCACGCTCGTCCAACGCACAGAATCGACAAATCCCGGCAAATCCATCAAGGTAGGCCCACATTCACGCTCGTATCCAGCACGAGTCGTCCCCGAGACGTCCATACCGCTTGTCCTGAGCCCGGATGTCGAAATCCTGTCGTTTAGTGGCTGGATGAACCGATGGGACGTTGGATGGACTAGTGCTTGTTCCCGGACTCTGATCCTTGTCCCACCACTTTGGATCGTACCGCTGACTCTCTCTCTTTTCGCGCCTCGTCGGCCGTGGTCATCGAATATAGATGGTACGCATATTTGACGACGATAGTAGTTTGACACATTGCCGACCTTGCCACCCCGGAATAACAGAAGCTCGAAATCGACTCTTTCTCGGGCTACAAAATCTACCCTGCAAAGGGTAAACTCTTTGTTCGCGGAGACTCCAAGGTATATCCTCTTTCTCCATCCCTCCCTCCCCCCACTCGTGTTGACCACCACTCCTAGATCTTCCGCTTCGCCAACTCCAAGAACGCTTCCCTCTTCCTCCAACGCAAAAACCCTCGCAAGATCGCCTGGACAGTGGTGTACCGTCGTATGCACAAAAAGGGCATCACGGAGGAAGTCGCCAAGAAACGTTCACGCCGAACTGTCAAGCATAATCGTGGTATCGTCGGTGCCGACCTCGCTACCATCGCCGCCAGGCGGAACCAAACTGCCGCTGTCCGTACGCAAGCACGGCTCGCCGCTATCCAGAAAGCAAAGACCGAGAAGAAAGAAAAGGAATCGAAGAAGGCAAAGGTCCGCTTTGGCCGTTTCCCCGGCCTCGCACGTTGCTAATTGTACCTGTACCTTATTCTAGCCCGCCACCCGTGCACCTGTCAGCACAGCACCAAAGGTCTCGAAACAACAAATGAAGGGTGGCAAGGGTGGCCGATGAGCGGGGTGCTATTCTCCCATTCGTGTATCGCACGTTCCTCCCATGACATAATTCGGATGCACACATGCTTGTATGTTTCATGATGCAAGTCCAACCCTTGGCCACCGTTCATCGAAGACCAAGTGACTTGCGGGATATCTACGGAAGACTGATAATACAGGATGCTACGCCAATGTCCAAGATGGCGACAAAACGACTATGTACTGTGAACCAGCGAAAGTTAGATAGATTGCAAGTGTGTAGAGTCCATGTGGTAAGGAGCAAATAAGATCTGGGTTCACAGTCTAGGTGTGTGAGACCGTTCCGGCGCGTACTTGGCCTAAAAAAAAAGTCAACGGCGTCAGTCTCCACCACCACCATGTGCAACGACGACGCGTACCATCTCGTTTTCCTTCTTCACAAAGCCGCACTTTTCATAAAAAGCTGTACGAAAGCACGAGCGGAATGAACACCTGGCCAGCACCGCACCGTCAAAACGAGCACTCACGTATATTCGCATCGCTACAATTCAATATCGTCTTGTAGCACCCGCTGTTCTCGCTAATGTGCGTGAGGGCCTGTATGATACGCTGACCAAGCTTCTTGCCCTGCTGGCTCTTGTCGACGGCAATGTCCTCAATGTGGCCGACACTGCCAAGACCACGGAGGAACTTGCGTTCGATGAAGATGGAGCCGACACCGACGATACGGTCGCTGGCGTTGTCGATGATGACGAGGGAATAGTAGGTTTGAGGGACAGCGCGCATGGCGTGAAATTGGTTCACCCAGGCGGCTTCACCGAGGTCATTGACGACGGTGAGGACAGAGAGGACGTCGAGATGGCCGCGTTTGTAGTCTGTTGATGCGAGTGGGCGGATCTGTGAGGACGGTCAGAGGGGCGGTAGACGTTCGGTTGGCAATGTACGGACGGTCAACTCTGAGGGTAACAATTTTGAGACCTCGAGTGAGATCAACTCTTGAGGAAACATGAGGTCAAGGGACATCACTGAGTGGGTATGTGGGCAAGGGAAAGACGACGTTTCAGTTGGAGTTTTATTCGGTCGCTATATTAACTCCACAACAGACCACAGCCACTACTAGTACAGCGCAGCACTGCCCGGTTATTATGCGGATGGCGGTACGGGGACCTTGCCCTTGAACTTGGACCTGATTTCTTCCCCAAGAGGCTTCCCACTCCCCTTCTTGCGCCTCCAGAGCGAGAGCGTCCCTCCCTGGCGTACCAGGCTCAACGGCACTCCCTCTCCTTGCTCTCGCACCGCTTTCAGTATCACCTTGAGCAAGTTCTTCAACTTTCCGAGCGAGCCCTCCATCATCTCCGCATACGGCCTCATCTCCTCGCCCGTGAGCGAAATCTTTTCGACAGGCTCAAAGGCGCCTCTGTTATGCTTGGCCATGTGGAGCCACGCCGTCTGCGATAGATATAACTGGGGATAGATCTCCTTCCAATTCGGTTCTCTGTAAATAGACCTCGTTTTCACCTCGATCAAGTTGGCCTGGGGGACGAGTGAACGGGATGGTGTGAATTGCATGTCGAAACCAGCAGCAGACCCCGGCTCGTTCGCCTTGCTTGGCTTGTCTGTGCCAGTGTTGCCCCCAAGACTCAACGACGAGAACGAAGCGAGGAGATCGTCGTCGTCATGCTTTGTCTCTATGCACGCATCCGCCGTGAATCCAAGCAAGATGTTCAAACTCCCAAATTTCTAAAGAACACGGTCATCAAACACCTTGCACGATGCGCCCGCGGTCACGACTCACATAAGTGATGATGCGGTGATGGTCGATTATCTTGTCGCACCCGACCGGTGCCTTGGTTGCAGCCTTGAGATACTCGTGGCCGTACCCCGTTTGCTGGCCAACGAGCGTCGCAGCCTCTTCCTGTCGCGTAAACAAGCACGTCTTTCCGATCAAATCAACATCGATCCGAAAGTCGTCCTCGGTGCGCGTATTGTCAATGTAGCGCAGCAACTTGCGCAGACCATTGCGATCGGTGACGAGGTCGAGCTCCGCGTACGCAAAGTCGTCGTTCATCGCATCAATCGCAGCGAAGAGGGGCAACATCGGGGAGTGGTTACCCATCTTTGATGCGTCGTGATGGATGTACTGGACTCCTGCGTCGAGCGGTACTTGTTTCACGGGCGGACGCTCGTCCGCCCAGATCCAAGGGGAGCCTATTTGGGGAGAGATAGGTGAGAGGGTTGTGATGGCATGAGTGTATGTACCTGGGACGACGATGGTGGGGACTGGTGCATCGACCCATGAGTAGGAGGCTACGGGTTTGACATGACGCAGTCGGACGAGCTCCGAGGCGAAACCTGTGGAGTCGACCGACAGCGTCGCCACACGCTTCTCGAGGTCTTTTAGAACAAAGGCTGTGTTTGACGAGCTAGCACCTGGTTGGCGACTGCGATAGTCAGTTGGCTTTCCTCTGCGTGGGCGCCATCTTTCGTCTCGCGTGTATGCTGCCATATTGCAGATGGGGGTGGAGTAAAAGGCTCATCTGCTGTGTTGGCCGCTTCTTATAGTGCAAGATTACATGCTCCTTTAAGACGACGCGGATCATTGTGGGATGGGAGAAAAGCGGGATTCGCCAAGTCGTGGAGTGGGAAACGTCTCTTGCTGTCGAATACACGAGATACAGATAAGTTAGGGGACAAGTCATAGAGCCTACAAAGATTCGATAAAGATAATAATCCCGTGGTGATCCACATGCATCCTCGCCAGCGAGCGTTCAAAAGTAATCAGAAACGTGATAAAGAATGAAGGAAGAACAACGGAAACCTCACTCCTCCGCGGTCGGTGGCATCCCTCGAAATGCTGCCCCACCACCGGCCCTCACGCAATCGATGCTCGGCCGCGGTCGAAAACTCTCCCGCCTGATCCGACCACCCTTGTTCAAACTCGACGCCCGCGCTATGTTCGATCCTACCGAGCTTCCACCATGCGACTTCGTCGCGCTCTCGTGACGGTGGGAGCTCGCACCAGAGTAAGTTACAGCTCGGGATGTCGTACGCTGCGTCGTTGATGGGGCGCGACCCCATCCGAGCGAGCCATAACCTTCTGCATGTTTCGACCGTGTCGTGATGTGCGAGACGGGCTGGGCGACAGTGGACCTCGGTAGTCCAGAAGCGGGCCCGCTCGGCGTGCGGCCCTTTGCAGGGGACGAGCTCCGCACAGGCTTGGCTCGACCGTCCGTAAGCTTTTGTCGTTTGCTGGTCGTCTGAGACATAGACGACCCCGATCTCACCGCTGGCGTGACAGCCCCTGGAGGTGGGTTGTGCATTTTTCCAGGTACATACCCAGCTTTGCTGGCGTTGCCGACGGAAGGCTCCAGGCTGCGGCTACGTGTCAGAGGGCCGGTGGGTTTACTCGCATTGAGTGCTTGTATCGAGTATTGTGACATGATCGTCTTCTTCTTGTTCTCCTGTTCGTTCGCAGATATACCCTCCATCAGAATCTGAAGCATGCTTTCCCCATGCACGAGGAAGGGGCGACCATTGGCCTGCTCCCATGCGGGAAGGGACGACAACAGTTGCTGTTCTAGCTGCACGTCGAATGATTAAACAGGCAAAGAACAATCATGGGACTTGAGAACGAACCTTTGGTTTCTCCTTGCCTACCCGCTTCCTCATCTTCTCTTCTCTCAGTAGTCGACCCGGATCCCTGCCGCCTCCTCGACCAAGGAGTCGCGTCTGGTCCCCAGCGGCCCTCTCTAGCTCATTCTCCTCTTCACATATGTCAAAGTATTTCTTGATAGATGCCAACATGGGCTTCTTGAGCCTGACCTCCACTTTGAGCCGCGCGATTTCATGTTCGTGCTGGCTTAGCAGATCTTCCGTGTGTTCATCTGAGGTGAAAACGTCAACCCATCCCGGCGGCAGCCTTAACGGATGGTACCTACCATCCACAAAAGCAGCAAAGTCTGCACGCTCATCCTCTCCCGTCATCAATTCATTCCACAGCGACTCGATCTCTGACCGGGCATTCTCAATAAACTCTCCCATTCGTTCCCTCTTCAGGTCAATCATGCGCTCTAGCTCTTCCTCGTAGGTTTGGATTACATGGGGGGTCGTCCCGCGATTCGCCTGAAGACAACATACATCAAAAGGCAACAGGACCTGGGTTAGAGTAACCCACCTCAACGAAGGCGTCCATCGCCTTATCGTCCACTCCCATTCTTTTCCAGAGCGATTCCAGTTGGTCATACATGGCCTGGATGTGACTCTCTCTCCGTTTCTTCAGCTCCGTCAACTCAGAACATCGCTGCTCTGCATATAACATCATCTTCTGTGTTGGTTCGACCCCAAGCGAACCAAGAAGAGTGGCAGGAACAGGATCGGATGTCGATGAAGAATCCAAGAGTTGCACAAAACGAGAGAATATATGTTGAAATTCCCGCACGGGATCTGCACTGAGTTCTGTTGGTGATGTTGGGATCGGAGAAGCTGAGCGGAAGAGAAGCTTGGCGTCAGATCTACCGTGACACGAAGGGGTAGGTGTGCCAGTCGATTCAAGAAAAGGGTCTAGACTAGGAGCTCGTGAGTTGCTTGAAGAAGACGAACGGGGAAGTGGGTAGGCGGGAACTGTTAATGTTGAGGAAGAAGCGACAGGTAGAGCTGGCCTGTCATCAACTTCTGGTAGATCAACACCAAGTTCTGTGTGTAGCCAATCGATTTGGATGAATGCGTCGCCAAGCAGGGCGAGGCGCTTCGTCTAAGTGAAGATGTTTTAGTAAACATGGCTATTCTAGTCAAATATGGAATATGAAGCTGGGCAGACATGGCGAAGGGAACAAAGATGACGTCCGCCAGCTACTCAGGGCATGCGTGTCATGGGCTACGTAAATTTCGATGGAGGTTGCTTCTAGGATCAATCATCCACAATGCAAGAGTCGTAGGACATAATCATGTTTGCACAGAGATGCCCGACTCAAACGACCACCCGCCGTTTGTGCACAGATCGCCTCCACAAATGGAACATGAATCAACTCACCACTTCGCCTTTTCCTCGTACCAGCTCCTTCTCTAGTTTAGAGAAACGCTCTGGCATGACATCCCGAAGAGCGTTGGGATTACTCTGGTCCTCCTCGGCCGAAACCGTCGGTTGAAGAATATCCGCGGAAAAATAATTCGACCCCAAACTTCGCGCGAGGGTGTTGAGTCGATTCGTCAATGTCGTCAGTTGTTCCAACTTTGTGTGGTACACCTATCCCAACATCATCACGTCGTATCCTTTGTATCGATATGTAACAACCATCAACGCACCTGTCGCAATCGTTCTTGATACTCCAAGGCACGTTCGTGCCGTCGTGGTAGGACCTTTTCAGATTTGATCTCGTTGAGCGAGCCAGCAACTTTGGCGTTGGTACCCAACGCGCGTGCGTATCGCGAACATCCGATTTCCACCCCTTCGCATTTCGTTCCCCATTCTTCGACTTGCTTCTTGCGTACATCGATTTGCGACTCGACCGCTCGAGTCAGGTTGTGCTGCAGTTCTTGGAGTTCGTCTTCGAGAGCGGTGGCGGGTAGACCGAGTTGGGAATGTAGTTGTGGAAGGAGCTGCGTTTGAGCGTTTAAATGTGTGTGTAATGTCGAAAGAAGCGAGCTCAACGCGAGCGACGACGAGGAAGCCATGACTTTGTGAGGCAAGGTCGCGTCTCCATTTCGTGGTTGCAACCAAACCGCGTTTCGGTTAGTCACGTGATAGTTGATATATCACCTGATCATCCAAGTTCCAACCCTCCTTGATGCATACATTGGCTACACTGTGGTTGAGGTGCACGTTGTCGACGATGGCGAGCACGTTGTGTCGATGAGCGCCCGGTGTGTATCAATTACCTCTATCTGGTGCTCGTTCAGTTCATCTGACCTCATTGACAGTTTTCCCTCAAGTCGTTCGAACCTTGCCGCTCACCGGATTGTCGCTACGGGAACCTCCTTGTTCCGACTCTCGCCGTTCTCCAAACTCTGTCCGAAACCCCGTCTTCCTGTCTTTTGCACATTCCTGCGTCATGCCTGGTGAGGGTTAACAACTTTTTGCTTTTCCACACCAACGTCGGTATTGGCTGTCGAAGGTGCCACTGATGCTGCCCCCGGCGCCGCGATCCTTGACCATTCAAGCAGACTGTCTAAGCCCGTAGACAGCGGACGTGTATATTTAGGTCAGTCCGGCTCCTTTGCGTTGTCGGCTTAGCCAACCTGCGCAAATGGGTGGGTACTGCTGGTATATACATGGTTGTAATGATGTTATGTATGTAGGTTCATGCAATAGGGTGAATTGCGATGATGCTGCGTTCGAGTGACGCCTGGTGGCGGTATCATGATATCAAACCATTGATCCTACCCTTGGCCGACAAACCTTCCAGCTCTAGCGAACCGATCCCGCTCCGCTTTCCCCTCCGCCATGTCTCCACTAGACCCTTTGCTTCGTATGGCGAGATGTCCGCGTTGAGGGTCCCGACAGTGATGTGAAGGCTGTTCCTAATCTCAGCTGGCAACATCGATACGAACTCGTGCTTCTCTTGTCCTGGATCAGCGTCATTGTAAGGTTCGTCGGCCAGCTCAAAGTCATCGACAGTCAATGCCATGACCCTGTCGTCCCAGATAAGATGTCCGAGAGTGAACGAGAAGAGGGGCGGTGCCGGCAGTTGAACGAGCGCGCCGCATCGTTCCCAAAGATCAGCTTCCTCGGGCAGATTGGCCCTGTGCACGATAGTGATGTGAGGTCGATTGGAAATCCGTTCATCGTTGACCAATTTTCTCCAAAACGTCTTGCCATCATATGGAACGTCTTCCTCTTGCTCCATCAGAGGTGCGATGAGCGCTTCGCAATCCACTTCGACCATTATTCCAAAGTATCGCGGTGGTGTAGGCCCCTTGGCCTTCTTTTCGTTCTTGTCCGTCCCTTTCTTCCTCACTGGCGCATATCCTTTGGCGACTGCAATGGCTTCGTCAATTCGCTCCTGATTGGGTCGCTCCATACCCAGGATGTCGACGCATCCATCGACTGCGCGGGCCACTGCTGCTTCGAGAGGCTCACAAATATTCATTTTAACACTGGCGTCCACTTCGGTGTCGGAAAGTTCTTCGGCCTGGAGCAGAAATTGCCGGATGACGCCTTCATGTGACTTTCCGGCCCGGTCGGCTCGTAGAGTTTGGTGTTTATCGCCGCGATCAAGGATACGATCACCACACTCCCGAAGTATCATCGCTGGCGGCTTCTCCAGAGCCCAATTGAGGGCAAGGAGACGAACCGGTGGATGGATTTTGGCAACAGCTTCACGTAATGCCTTTCGATGTTGTCGCATATGGTTGTTTCTACATAGGAATCTGTGAATGAATACTCCGTAGCACGAAATCGCAAAACTCACTTGTCAGCGATAACAACATCATGTTGTTCGAGGAGATTGAGAACGTTTTTGAGAAAGGTGGGGGCCGGCTTCTTGGCTTGCACATCATCACTCTGGGTGTGTCCGAACTCAAAGAGATGGCCGAGTGCGATAGAGACCGCCGTCTTGCCTGCGACCAGGCATCAGCTCTACGACACTTGGAGAGGGCAGAGATCGACTCACCACACCCTGGAATAGCAACAGGCACGATGACGGTTTTACCGAATTCCTTGACAGCCCGGTCTGCCTCCTCGACATCAGATAGGTCTGCCTTTCCTTGCTCGGTGCCCAACCACCTCAAAAACCGCTCCCTCGTGGCTATGATCCCTTGTCCCTGTGTATATCCCTGAAAAGCGTTCCTGTTTGTTTTAATCTCGTTCTTGACCCATTTAACATAAACCCGTGTCTCCTTGCGCTTCATCTTGGACTTCGGCAGTTTCGCGTTGCTGAGTGAGCCTTGGGTAGACAAGAGCGATTTTGTGATCTCCCGCCAGTCGCGATACATCATATATGGTTCGTCAAACTTCACCTTGAAGAAAAACGAAGAACCGGTCGGATACGGCGGTCGTTTGTCACTAGACGTTGTACGGCGGGATTTTGGGTCGATGATGCTGGCGCGGACAACAAATCCTTCCAGCGGTTCGCCTTTCCATTTCCCCGTCTTTGCGATCTCGTCCGTGAAATCCTTCACTTCTGCGAGTGTGTCATACACGATGGTCGCGGTTTTCAGGAAGCCCCATTCTTCTGCGAACGCATCGATGACGTCGGTAGGAAGGGTATGGAATTCCTTGCAATTTTCATTTATGCCATGCAGATAGAGGCCGGACTTCTCTGGTGGGTAGGCTAGTACATGTTCCTCGAAGCCGTCGTCGCAAAGCTTCCAAAAAGGAGCCGCCGTTAGTCCACGACTATAAACCATGCCGGGGCGGTAAACTTACCTCTGCTACCGCAGTCCAGTTCTTCTCCCAGAGTATAGCCGCGAGTTGCTCTTCCGTTTTTCCCGTTGATGCGAGATGCGTTTTGAGCCACCTGTGGCCAGCTTGTGAATGTGTCTCCGAAACGCCATCCATCTCTCCCAAGGCGTGCTTGGACGTGACGATCAGCTTGGAAGGCGAGATGGCAGCAATGAAGATGATACATCCGTTTGATTTGACAGACAACGTGTACGGTGGGCCCGTATGCGCCTCCAAAGATGACCACTATCGCACACAATCAACGCACGGTAAAAGGAGATGGAATCAGAAATATTCTTCTCTGCGGGAAAACTTACGTCGGTCCAAGGCACCTCCCCAACGTTGAAGAACTTGTCGTAGCCGCGAGCGACGATCTGATACCGAGGTTGGTCCGAGTCGATGCCTGCCTCCTTTTCGAGCTCTCTTGTAAATAGACCTCGGATGAGCGTCGGGAATGGCGACGGAACGTCATAGTACTTGAACTCGTTCATCTTCCAGCTCCTAATCTCGACCGTGGGGTCCGATGGCGCAGAATACACAGTCGATCGAATGAGCTTGGGAGACTTTTGCGAAATCCGGTGCAGATCGACAATTAGCTGTGAGTCTTCAGCGTCGAATTGTAATTCGGTCATCGCAGGGTGTGCCCTGTGAAAACGAAAAGCGTTAAAGAGCAAGGTACGCCTAGCTGTTTGGCATATCTGACTCGTGCCCAACATTCTGACTTGCTCTGCACCGCATTTCAATCCTGAGTACGTATGCAACCGATACGCCTACTTGAACATTCTGTGTCAACAGCAATCCCACGGAATCTTTGAGCAAGCGATGTGATACAAGTTATTAGAACAAAAAGTTAGCGAGAAAACTGAACACTACATCGACATGTCGAAAAAACATAATGCAATCATTCCTCCATTACATCCTTACTCTCGTCAGTCATCGTCATCGCCATCGCGTGTCCTCTCCCTTGGCGACTTCGATCGATCGGATCCAGGGCTGACACGCTTGATGACGTGCAGCTGGTGCGTGCTTGGCTCACCAATGACGAACCACCAACTGGCCATCTTTTTCACGGGATAGAACGGAGCAACGATAATCTGGTCGTCAGGACTATCTTCATCAGCATCTCGGGATAGCATGACTTTGATAGCGATAGGCGTGCTGGCAGTGTCTCCCCCTTGACACGTTCGTGCGACACATCGAGCGTGGGGTACGAGTTGACAAATTTGGCTACATCTCGCCTGTCATATAATTTTACAAGGCTCAGTGTGTGTGACATAGGCGTGGATCGCATAGCGTACATTTGTCTGACGTCCATCTGCAGCAGCTCGTTCCGTTTGTCGTCTTCCATTTCCATGATGTCGTACACAGACTCGATACCCGCTTCTTTGCTTCGTTTAATGACCTGTCGAAACTCACGTAAGGGACGTACCTCAGGCTCGAAATGTGGTATCTGTTTCAACGGCGAATCCGTCTCCTACAGTGCTTGTACACACATCTGCGAATGGTCCATGGCTCCCGGAGCATTTAACCAAGCATTTGATGACATTACATCCACGCAAGCCGAGAATGACATCTTCGTGACGGCGAATCGAGATCGATTCAAATTCTGCGGATGAAACGACTTCTAGCAAGCCTTTGAGTTCTGTACACTTTTTTTTTGCGTATAGACCTCTACGGTGACGTCTAGGGTAAAGTCAACGACGTGTTCAAGATAACGCAAACTACCACTTACATGTAATGACGGGGTAATCCACATATCAGTGTTCCTTGCTCTCGACAAAGAATTGCACACTCATGATTATGACCATTTAACTCGCCACCGGAAGGTTCCATACTGTATCCTGTCCGATATTGATTTGAATTAAATCCCTTCAAAACAATCGAAGAAACGGGCTATACTTTGGAAGCCACCAAAACCTGAATCGCACCAGACTCGAACAAATGTTCCACGATGACCTTGTATTGTTTACTCAGGGCTTCATGGTAATACCCGATACCGTGCTTCAAACACTCCACGACACCCTTGTCACCGATGCGGTCAAGATGCGGCTGCAAATCCGCCTCGTCTCAGGAACCAGTCAGTGTTGTTGTAACAGTGCAGTGGAACAGTAGATCATCTACGGTCAGGCGACATTGGCGTCATGGCGAAACGAACACAATAACTGACTTCGTCGGAGCGTACTCCACTATTACAAGGTATGCTGGCTTGGACATGGCGATCATTAAGGAAGGATAGTGAGGAATGGTAAAGCTTCGAAGGTGTATGTCCATGTCAAAAGGTCGAGAGCTGGATGATCATGAGCGATGAATACGTTACCCCCACCGACTGACTTACCTTGGCAAGAAGTTGAAAATGGCATGCGATGGAGCGCCCATCCACTCTCCGAGGTCTCGAGCACTCGCAAGCGATACGCCACAGGCCACGACACGCGTCTTTATCTCGGTTTGTGCAGAAACGTAGCCGAGTCCTCGAAATCGGACCTACTTCTCTGCCGGTGAGTGGCAATAAGGAGGGCAATCGTCTGGTTTTTCCTTTGACACCATCTGTGCAACAAAACATTCCACTGTCCAGAGTTAGTCATCACGCAAGAAAGAAAAATACTCTAGGCACCCACCTGACTAAGTTGGCGTACACAGAATAACACCGCCCTCTCCAACAAACGCAAGTCCACGCTCGTCTCACCCGTCAAGCACAAATCTCTTTCTCACCCTGTACACTACCAAACTTGCGACACGCTGATCAACTATCTCTTGATGTGGCTCCACGCAAACCGCTCTCGAGTTATTCCACAACTTGAGCAGGCGAATTCGGCGCAGACAGTCCTGCCACATCCTGTAGGAGCACCGACAAACATGTTCTCGTCATAGGTATACAGCGCTTGGAACACCTGCGTTGGATTTTGTTGAACGTCTGGAGTCGCCTCTTATTCTTTGTTATGTAGCGCAGAGAGAGGCAGAGATTGCAACTCGAGGAGGGGCGTAGACTGGTGACCAGTCCGTCCAAAAGAGGCAGCCGCGAGCAAGAGGCAAGCCGTCGATAGACGGACTGGTAAATCTGGTTTTGAATTTGGCAGGGCGAGCGGATTCCCAGAGTCATCTGACCTTTAGACTCGAGTTTCCCCAATGAAATTCAATTTGATATTAGATTGTAATTCGTGATCGAAAATAATTAGGCTAGATAGATCTAGTAGACACGTTTAACACGACACGAATCCGAGTTGGTATGCTCCATGGACAACCCAATCATTGCGACGTTTATTGATCTGGTTCATCGCGCTCCATTCAACACTCTGACTCAGCTCATTTCGGTGTCAATCAACAATCAATTACTGCACAACTTTATCGCGACCTTGAACGATGAAGAGAGACTTGATGCAATCCGGGCATGTCTCATTGTGTCACTTCTCACTGATGGGCACGTCGTTCCACGCGTTTTTCAGCTTCAGGCATCCCTTGCATCAGCAAATTGTCAAGTAACTGTACGACACTGTACAGCCACTTACAATACTTACAGTCCAACAGTAAGGTCCCATGCTGTACAGCCATGCCACAGTTATGTCACAGTCACTTACAGTGTTGCCGTGACTACCCTACCCTGTGCGGCACTGTACAGTTTGCAAAAATATTTTTAATTGTGACATAGCTTACAGCACCGTCCAGCGCTGTCCAGCATCTAAGTGCCGTACAGTGTCTAGTTACCGGTACAGTGCTGTTCTGTGTCCGAAGTGCCGTACAGTGTCCGATAGTTACCGTACAGCACTGTCCCATGTCCTAAGTGCTGTACAGTGTCCTAGTCACTGTACAGTGGTGTCTCGCGTCCGAAGTACCATACAGTGCTGTCCCGCATCCTGAGTGCCATACAGCACCATACAGCATCCTACACACCATACAGTACTTGTAACACTGTCCATTGACACCCAGTCATACTGTCCATTTTCTCGGATCCATCATGTGTAGCAGGTAAATCATGTCATTGTCAAAACATTCTAGTAGACGTGTCTAGTCTAAATCAATCCCGAATTTGTCATCATCCTCATCATTTATTGCATGACTCTTGTGGACATATCCGATCCTTGTTGAGGCATTAGAATATCCGAGCGAATTCAAACAACAATTACTTACATTCCAGTGCGAGCCCAGTCCGAGACGGCAGCCTCGAACTTAGCACCATGGTATTCGTCTGCTATCACTTGCTTCATCTTCGCAATGATCTTCCAGTACTTGCTCTCGAGGACATCAATGTTCAACTGTTCTCCATTGTCGAAACCGTGGTTCTGATAGGTAGTTAAAACACCGTGGACCTGTGTTGAAATCATCAGATTTAAGTGTAACTCAAGACACGGATGGTTTACAATAGCACCAACGAAAACGACAGCTTCACTAGGTACAGATTCTTGAAACTCTGGGAACTGGCGAAGAGCCTTGGTAGAACTGCTGTAGAAGGCAGCTAGGCAGATATGCTTTATAGCTGGGTGTACGAAATTGCTTGCCCTTCCCTATAACTTCAGTTGTTACTGGTACATGAAAGGAGGCAAGGAAAATAATTACCGATGCATCTCGCTCGCCATGCAAGTATTTCGACTTCTCGAGAAGATCCCTTGCCTTGTCCTTGACACCTTGTAAACGTTCGGTGCTTGTTTGGGCAGTTGATGGGGGGGAAAGGTCATAGTGTGCCGGGATGAGTCGCGAAGCAATCTTCTTAACTTCGCTACGGAATGTCTGAGTATCATTGAAGAGCTGATAAACATTAGCATGGAATTCCCGCAATTCGAAACACTTACTATGCGTGCCATGTCCCTTTTGTGCAACCCGTAATAATCTTTGCAAGAAAGTGAGAAAGGACGCGAGCGGTAGTCGTGACAGATGACTTACCAACATCAACCTCCACCGGCAATTCATAGTCCTCGTAATAGGCGACAGTTTCAAATAGTACCTCAGCACATTCGTTATCGATAGCTGATTCAATCCAAGGGAACGGCGCCCTCATAATAATGAAAAGTCGCATTTGTGCCTTGGCATAGTCCAGTAGTTTCATCCAGAGCGGAGGGAAGAAGCCAATCGTGCAGGGCTTAGAAGGTTTACTGCCCTTCGGGTTCTTCGAATACTTGCCTTGGCGATGGCCAGCCCTGGCTGGGCTCGGTGTGCTGCGGTTCTTCTCTGGAG
>JBBPQG010000489.1:0-19326 GCA_038092395.1 Boletus variipes var. fagicola | reverse complement strand
TCCGACATAGAGATCTTCGATAGCAGGTAATTGGATGTGGGCAAGCAGCCTCGAAACAGAGGACAGCAGTTCCGATGGAGGCAAATGCATTTCCATGCGGTGTAGGTTCGAGAAGAGAAATGGTGAATCTGATAGTGTTGGAATTGTATCGCTCGGTACGAAGCAGAGTGTGGTCAACGCAGGCATTCGAGACAGGTGTGCAAGAACGTTTATGTCCATAGTAATGTCAGGACACGTTACTATTTGAAGATTTCGCCAGCCACAGATATGTTCAGAGGTAACACTGATGAGCCAGGGGCCCTCGGGCGGGGGTAGTGAGGAAGCGGAAACTCTCTTTACGCTTGGAGACAGCTCTGAAAACCACTTGAGACAATGTTGTAAACTGGGTACAGCGGGCTGACGGAACAGAATTTCAATGGAAAGCAGCGATGGAAGAGGCTGGCGTGGGGGTAATTGACCAATCTTCTTGGTATGCCAGTGCCCACATTGTACGTAAAGGAGGTTTGGGAAGAGCAAATCGGGGATGGATGGGGCCAATTCGGTTCTGAAAGACTTCCAATCGACTCCCAAATCGAAGCATCGTACGGCCCGTATGCGGCACGTGTAATGTCGCAGAACGTCCATTTCGGCTTGCGTGAGTGGTTTGGTAAATACATACCCCTTCAAAGAAGAAGTCGGGATAAGCATGAAAGATGTTCATCACGAATAGAAAGGAAGCAACTTACGCTCTCCCCCAATTTTCGACTCGGACAGGACACATCCGGAAGACACCGTGCTAGAGGGGATAGGTCTTCCAATACTGACCAAAGTACATCTAGCGCTGGTTCTTTGAATGCGCGACATGTCCTGGCTAGACCGGCCAGATCTCGAGTATGCCTTGGGGGTTCTTCCCCGATAGACAGATTATCAGGATAAATGTCCCGACCAAAAATGCTTAATAGGACCTCTGGGATCTGAAGCGCGTGATGCATAGTAAGCTGACAGACAGAGTAAAAGCTGGTAAGGGCTGAAATGCGTCATTCCTGTACCCCCTTTTATTGATACTTGATACAAGACTAATTGGTCGAGGTCGCTGTTATCCGTGCCATGCCACCTCCTATGGTTAGTCATCCACGTTCTTCCCCTCATAAGTCCAAATCTGCACCGTCTCGTAGCTCGCTCAGGCTCGCATCTGTAAATCAATCAGGGTCACATCGAGCCGTAGCCCGTTTTTGGCTGGCTTCACGTCCTGGTGCCTCGCCTTGACCGACAGCCAATTGGGGCATTTGTGACTGAGGAGAGTTGTAGTTGTAGGTTAGGTCTCCTATGGTGGAAATCAGTGGAGCTCAGCTTGATGGAACGACTCAGGAGGAAGTAGCTAGTACTACAGCCTTATCTGTAATGACTCCAGTGCCTCGAATGCGACGCGGTCAGACCAACATTCTGCTTTATCTTTGATGTGATTGGATGCGGTCGGTAAATGGAGATCTGTAGGACAAGAAACCTACCTCGAGTGCACCCCCGTTGTCATAGACCCTAGGCACAGCGCAGCGGTGTGGTTTCGGCGGATTAGAACCAGCGCAACTGGTGCCATTTATATCCGTCGTCCGAGGGGGGGGAACAATTGGAAATGCTCGTAGTCGTGCTTTGAGCCTGTCGTTGCCCGTTGGGCTCACGCGTTGACCATCCAGCACTGCAGAGCGTCGCGACTATTGTTGCTGAGTTGGTGCAAAGGAAAGTAAAAGCGTGAAGATGACTTAACTGTGACCGAAATTCGACCGAGGATGATCCGACGGCACGAGATCATGGAGTTGATGCTTCTCCTGGAATAATCCGAATCGGAGAACGAAACGAGCGCTGCGACAGCGATCGTGGTCTCGTTCGCCCATCCGTTTCTTCAACGCGCGTGTCAGGATCAAGCTCTCGCCACCAGCAACTATGAGCCAAAAGCCACTGCGTTGTCGTGTTCCCAATATCAGGTTTCGAGTCCTCATCGTTGGTAGGGCAAATGCAGGGAAAACATCCATTTTACAGAGAGTCTGCGAAACCACGGAGAGTCCGAAGATATACAGGATCAACCACAGTCGTCGTGAAGAGGTCGGTGCATATGGTCAGGTTTCGAGTGTTTCTGACCTCGTCGTTCGTTAGATTCGTTTTGATCCCACCACTGAGGTCAGTCAATGATCCCTGAACATGACAATAGTTGTATGAGTGGCCCTCAACTAGCGCGGTGATCATGACATCGAGGACGAGCTCGTGTTCACCAATCACGATGGTTATGTTTTTCATGATTCATGTGGATTCGAGGCCGGAAATGAAGCCGAGCTGCAAATTGTACAGAACTTTGTTCACAAGAAGGCAACTGCACGTCAATTGAGGAATAGATTGCATGCAGTCTGGTTCGTCATATCAATCAGTGGCTATTTAAGCTCAATATGGCATTCAGGTACTGCATTCCAATGGAGAATGATAGGCCAATCCTCGACTTGAAATTTTTTGGTGCTATCTGTCCAGACAAGAATGGTGTGTATTATGTTGTGTGATATATAGTTCAAACTCAACAGGGAATACAAAGTGCCTATTATTGCAGTATTCACCAAGTATGATCAGTTCAAGCGTGATATCAAGATCAAGTTGGCCATGAGATCTGGAAGTGGTAGTCTGACTGCAAAGGATGTGGATGGTGAAGTAGAGAAGGTTTTTCAGGAGCAGTACTGGGATGTGGTAAAGGATGAATCACCAAGATATGTTAGATTGGAAAGTAAGTGTGGTTATCATGGCTAGTTTTACTTGATTGATGTATATTTTAGAGATGCACAAGGTTGGTGAAAGGTGTGATGCCCTGATTACAGAAACAGCAAGTGCTTTAAGCACCCATGTGGCAACAATGGTGTTGCTTGCTGTTCAAAGAGGAAATCTTGAGATCAGTGTGAAAATGGCAATGGAGAGGTAAGCCTATGACCAACCATAGATCAGTACTTGATCTTGTGTAGGACAAGTCTTGATGGGGATGGACTATCAAAAGTCAAGTCATGTACAAAGTACTTTCCACATCTATGGGTATGTAGAAATGATTTCATCAATGAGCCATGGTTGACAGACTATATTAGTTTCTGGTGGGTACCTAATGTTATGATTAGACTGAAGGCTAATGGAATTGTTGTCATACAACATTGAAATACTTCACCAATTAGAGTGTAAGTGATATTATCATGATGCAATAGAAGGGATTTCACAGCTCATGATTCTTGGGGGATTCCTGCTTTCCAGAAGGTGAGTGATATCATGTGATAGCTGGGGTTTCAGGGCTGATGATTCCTGTATCATTCCTGCTTTCCAGGAGGTGAGTGATATCATGTGATAACTGGGATTCCAAGGCTGATGATTTATGTGTCATTCCTGCTTTCCAGGAGGTGAGTGATATCATGTGATAGCTTGGATTCTTAAGACTGATGGTTCCTGTGTCATTCCTGCTTTCCAGTGGGTGAGTGATATCATGTGATAGCTAGGATTCCAACTTGAAGGCTGATGATTCCTGTGTCATTCCTGCTTTCAAGGATGTGAGTGATATCATGTGATAGCTGGGATTCCAAGGCTGATGATTTATGTGTCATTCCTGCTTTCCAGGAGGTGAGTGATATCATGTGATGAAGGCTGATGATTCCTGTGTCATTCCTGCTTTCCAGTGGGTGAGTGATATCATGTGATAGCTGGGATTCCAACTTGAAGGCTGATGATTCCTGTGTCATTCCTGCTTTCTAGGATGTGAGTGATATCATGTGATAGCTAGGATTCCAAGGCTGATGATTCCTGTGTTGTTCCTGCTATCCAGTGGGTGAGTGATATCATGTGATAGCTGGGATTCCAATGTTGATGATTCCTGTGCCATTCCTGCTTTCCAGGATGTGAGTGATATCATGTGATAGCTGGGATTCCAAGGCTGATGATTCCTGTGTCATTCCTGCTTTCCAGGATGTGAGTGATATCATGTGATAGCTGGGATTCCAACTTGAAGGCTGATGATTCCTGTGTCATTCCTGCTTTCCAGGATGTGAGTGATATCATATCATAGCTGGGATTCCAAGGCTGATGATTCCTGTGTCATTCCTGCTTTCCAGTTGGTGAGTAATATCATGTGATAGCTTGGATTCCAAGGCTGATGATACCTGTGTCATTTCTGCTTTCCAGTGGGTGAGTGATATCATGTGATAGCTGGGATTCCAAGGCTGATGATACCTGTGTCATTTCCACTTTCCAGGAGGTGAGCAATATCATATGATAGTTGGGATTCCAAGGCTGATGATTTCTGTGTCATTCCTGCTTTCCAGTTGGTGAGTACTAATATCATGTGATAGCTGGGATTCCAAGGCTGATGATTCCTGTGTCATTCCTACTTTCCAGTTGGTGAGTAATATCATGTGATAGCTGGGATCCCAAGGCTGATGATTCCTGTGTCATTTCTGTTTTCCAGGATGTGAGTGATATCATGTGATAGCTGGGATTCCAAGGTTGATGATTCCTGTGTCATTCCTGCTTTCCAGAAGGTGAGTGATATCATGTGATAGCTTGGATTCCAAGGCTGATGATTCCTGTGCTTTCCAGGAGGTGAGTGATATCATGTGATAGCTTGGATTCCAAGGCTGATGATTCCTGTGCTTTCCAGGAGGTGTGTGACATCATGTGATAATTTGGATTCCAAGGCTGATGATTACTGTGTCATTCATGCTTTCCAGGAGGTGAGTGATATCATGTGATAGCTGAGATTCCAAGGTTCACCACTCACTGTGTGCTCTAGATGGTAAGCAAAGTCATGCAAAGGTTGTGTTTGAGATGATTGTTTCTTTGTTCATTTCAATAGAAACTTACTGTTGATCAAATCAGCTCCATTCTTGGCAAGGTATTCCAATTATTATCATCTTCTTCTTTATTGATATTTACATATGCATATGTCAGGATGGTTTGGATATTCTGGATAATTGCCATCCAGCACATTACACTCTCCTTAGTATATATACAACATTTTATTCATTTTAACACTGATTTATATATTTATAGTCTTAGGTCTTCTTCTGGAATGTGCAACTATGCTATTCATGTGCACTAATGCTAGTACCCTGGATGTTGCTTTGCAGGAAGCATACTTCAGGTTGACTAGATCCTATCCTGCTCTTCAAGCAAAACTTTCTTCTTTATCTCAAGATTGTACCAAGGAGGACTACATTGCATTTGTTCTAAAGCATAGGCTTAGTATGTCTTTCAGCTCCTTTTATCCCTTGTATTACTCACCATTCTAGTCTCATAGTAACATGTGGGCCACAAGATCTTGAATTCTCTCCTTTCATCTCAAATGTATTATATATACAAATATGCATGCCTTTTTCTGTCCAGTCTCTTCATTCTTCTGAAATGCATTGAATGAAGAAGCTGTCAAATAACACCAAAGGATCACAATGAAACACCTGCTAGTGTCTTCATTTTCAAAGTATAACTCATACACCATCCCTATTCACATCATGCCTGTCACAGTATTCAATTGCTCAGAACCCTTCTCCTTGCTGAACTGCTCTGTGTCACAATGGAATGGATAACAAGAGTCCAATATTACCAGAAGATATCCCATGCCCATCATCAGCAAATCACTGATTTAGTAACAGCTACATAGCCACTTAGATAATTACAGTAGCTGCTCAGAAAAGAGTACATTGAATCACATTAACTTACATCATATCACTGGCTGACAGTCACCCTGGTGTCACAGCAATTCAATCATTGGCAGATCTTACATGAGTGTGCCAAAGCATAGAGGCAAGTATGCCAATGAAACACCATATGAATAGTGATGTGCTGGGCTCTGGCTCAAGCCCTGAGCCCAGCTGGGCCTCAGCTGGCATGAGGGCTTAATACTAAGACTCATGGCCTGGGCTTTGGATCTCATGGGCCTCAAGCCTAGGGCTTGAGCCCCAGGCTTGAAGGTGCCATGTCTGTACCTAAAACTGTACAGTTATAGTGGCTCAAAAAACTGTTCCAATGTTTGCATGTTTTTCACTAAACGCAATAACCCCCAACACCCCCTAACCCTCACCCTAACATATGAGTGTATGAAATAATGTACATACTTGTGGCTTTCTATGGACCCAAGGATCAAAGGATTTGAACAGGATATGATGAAATGGCAGCCATTTCAAAATGACAACTCATTGGGACAGTTTTTTGACTTTATATAAAACTAGGTATCTAGTATATGGTATGAGCTCCTTTGGCCTTGATAACCACTTCAATGCTTCTTGGCATGCTCTCTATCCATTTTTGACACACCTCCATAGAAATCTTCCCCCACTCCCCCTCTATCCTTTCCCAAAGTTGATGAACTCCTTTAAGTGTACTCTTACAAGCTGAGAGGCATCTCTTGAGATGATTCCAAGTATGTTCAACAAGGTTAAGGGCTGGGGATTGTGCAGGCTATCTAAAAGTCTGATCCCTTATATTTTAAACCATGCTTGAGCTCTTCTAGATGGATGCATGAGATCATTATCTTGTTGGAAAATGATATCATTTTCTAGGATCCCAGAATTCTCCATGCTTTACAGCAACCCCTACTCAAAAATTGCCACATACTAGTCAGTACCCATTTCCCCTTCCACCTAACTCAAAACCCCCACTCCATTCCATCCTATGTAGTCCCATACTATCAATAAACCTTCTCCATGCTTGATTGTACCTTTGATTTACCTAGCAATCAGCCATATTTCCTTCTTTTTCCACACATATTCATTTCCATCTGACCCATATCTATTGAATTTGATCTCATATGATCATATAACCCACTTCCAGTCTCCAATAATCCAATACTGGTACCTTTTCTTATAACCCCTAGAAAGCAAGGGCTTTGTATCTTTATCATAGCCATTAAGGAAGCTTCCTTGAGGGTATTTTTACTGTCTGGGGGCAGACAGGAGTATTGATGATAGAATAGGTGAATTTGGTGATCTAAACAGCACTTTTGGCCTTGCTAGTAATGATTTATTCAACAATAGCTTTCATATTGATAGGGGTATGTTTTTAGGGATGGCCACCAAGAAGTCTAATCTTCTCTGGCTGGATTTCTTGATGGTCCCTGGATACTGCAGACTTGCCTAGGCCAGTTTGGGATACACTTTGCCTTGTGAAAAGACCAAGAGAAAGTACTTATTCCTTTAAAAAGCAAAGATAAGTTGCCTGGTGAGAATGGGAAAATAACATGAAATGGTAGGAGTTTCATGTGCTGGCTCACATACATTTACATAAAGGTGACATAATAGAATGATTACTAAATGTATGTAATCAAATTACAGCATGCTAGGGCCCAATATATACATAACCAAAGCATAAAGTCAAAAAACTGTCCCAATGAGTTGTCATTTTGAAATGGCTGCCATTTCATCAAATCCTGTTCAAATCCCTTGACCCTTGGGCCCATAGAAAGCCACAAGTGAGTACATTATTTCATACACTCATATGTTAGAGTGAGGATTAGGGGGTATTGGGGGTTATTGCATTTAGTGAAAAACATGCAAACATTGTGACAGTTTTTTGAGCCACTGTAGTGCAGCGACACCAGAGTTATGTTCCCACCAACAAGTGCCACATGCACCCAGCCTTGCTGACCCCACCCTTCACCTGGCAAGCATCCCACTGTCCAACTCTAGGTCCCCATCACCATCATTGCCAACCTGCAAATACAAGAACACCAGTCAGCACATTACAATCTCCATTGAAGACTCCACCAATGAGCAGGACACTGGGTCAGAAGTGTGGTCTATGCTAAGCAAAGGTGAGCACTTTCAGATTTCACACTCCTTTCCTCATGCTAACAGGGTATTACCTACTGTTCACAGGGAGCAAACAAGTTCATACCAGTCCCACTACAAATAATGGCACTATGAGTGCCACAGCCATAGAGAATGGTAAGTTGTTTATCCTCTTTTTAGTCCTTACTGCCTGTTTACTATTGATCAAAGTAGCTCCCACCTCATCTCTACCACAAGATGAAACTGGCACAGATGGCCTTTTGAAGGACATTAACATTAATGTCTTACAGATCAATGGCCCTACCACCATGCCACATGAGAACTGTACATGCAACATGGACCAGTTTTTCACACCCATGTACAATGATGAGAATGGCAAGAAGATGCACACCTGTAAAAAGTGCAGAGGACTAATCCAAGATTGGCCCATAAAGCTCAAAGCAATACTTTTTGCTGACAATATTACTATTAGATGTTCCACAGGATACTCAGCTTATTATCTTGTATATGGAACAGAGCCTATTTTACCCTTTGACTTAGCAGAAGCCACATTCCTAGTGGATGGCTTCAGAGATAATCTCCTTAGAGACAAACTATTAGCATTATGAGCACAACAGTTAGAAAGACATCCCAAAGACATAAGCTAAAGTAGCAGATATTCTAGCAAAAGCTAGATTACAATCCAAGTATCAGTTTGAAAATCAGTTTGAAGCACATCTAGTGTGAGACAGCTACTCACCAGGAGAATTAGTACTAGTCAGAAATTCCACCATTGAGAAAGAATTGAACCATAAAACAAAGCCTGGATAGTATCTAGGACCTTACAAGGTTATTCAACAAACTAAAGGAACAAGCTACTATAGACTAGCTGAACTAGATGGTTCAGAACTAGCCAGACCCATAGCTGCCTTTAGAGTTATCCCATACATACCATGAAAAGACTTACATTACCTTAGTTATCCATCTGATCAAGAAGATATACAATCAGAAGCCTCATCTACAGAATCTAACAATGATGATGAGCAAGAACTCAGCAAACTATTACCCAGAAATAGCAATCCCAGCATACTATCATATCCTGTTCCAACCTCTATTGGGTCATCTCCAAACACCTCCAGCCCACCCCCATTAGGTCCCCCAAACCAAGGTCACACCTCCATCAAACTCCCCCGGAGTTCATCTCTGGAATATATTAGACTTGCATCAGAGATCCATCTCCTTGTCCTACCTCCATATTATGTTCATTTCCCCTTTTGTTTTAGTCTCCATTACATTACTTTACATTTTCCTTTGTACAGCCCTTCAGTTTACTCTGACCTCCATCCCCCATGCTTACTTAGTCCTATGCACAATCCTATTACATTGCTTCTGTCTATGTTTCCCCATTACCTCTAGTCTGGACATTACCTGGACATCAGTATTACCTCCAAAATGTACATTAACTCCTTAGTACAAAAATCATCATCAATACTTCTCCTTCTTTTGATTTGTTTCCTCCTATTCCTATCCTCTCTAATACCTTGGACCTCCAATCCTCTGAAATACAAGGACCTGTGGGCTTGGCAAGGGCACAACACATAAGTCCTACACCAATGTCCTTAGGCCAGAGCAGGGGTATGGGTTACCTGCATGGGTTAGGGTATGGGTACCACACGGGTATGGATATGGGTAGCTAAATTGCCCACCCATATCTGTGCCTTACATACCCACATCTCATGAGCAGACCTGTAGCCTTCTTGATCACAGGCACAATATTTGTAGACTAACCACATATAGATCAGAGAATGTAGAGTACGTAGCATAGAAAAAAAGGGTCATCTGACAGTTGACTGTATCCATCTTGGAAAATGCAGAGCTGTGCACGTAATGTAGAAAATAGGCACAACATCAAAAAGCATACCTACTCCGACCTCTCAGCTCTACCCACCAATCCACATTCCAATATCAGGTCAATATGTCCCAAAAATGACTAACAAGGCTAAAGCTGCTCTTGCAGAGCGGCTCACCACTGTGTTGAGAAAGCAAAAGGAAGCCTTGAAACATAGAACAGATGACTTGGATGTTGAACTCGAACAAGCTTCCATTGCTGCCAAAAAACCACACACAGTGATGGCAGTCCCCAAAAAGAGGCAGGACAGTCAACAGGCCACTGTAAGGACTGAGGAGGAAGAAGCAGCATTGTAAAAAGACATGATTGTCATTAACTCAGATGATGAGGCACCAAAAAGGATGAACAAGGATTTGGACACTGGCAAGAGCACACATGGATCTGAGGACAAGCCAGAAGGGGCTGAGGATGAGCTAAGTAAGTTTTGTTTACCGGGTGAATTTTATCAGCTTGTGTCTTGGGGAACGATTGATGAAGGATTGGCACACACCTATTTATGGTTTCTTTGAAGCAACACAGATTGTTCATGTTAACAGCTGATGTGCTCATGACTTTGTGTGTGGCACATGAGGTTGTGGTGCCACCATCTGTTGCTATCTCGACAAACAGGATGCAAAGTCAACTGGAAACTTGAGGAAACATGCCAAGGGCTGCTGGGGAATTGAGACTGTGAGCACAGCAGACAATGTCAAGAATGCCACAGAAGTGTGTGACACAATTGGAAGGAATAACCTGAAAGATGGGTCAATTATGGTGGCCTTTGAATGGAATGGAAAAGGAACAGTTACTTACATGCATTGCACACATACTCATTGTTACAAACACTTCCTACACCTCACAGATGTTACCTCTTTATATGTTACCTCTTTACTCCTTTCTCATTGCTTGATCATTAACTATTCTCCCTGCATGAATCAACTTGAAGAACAGTTGAAGAATGGTTGATGAACACTTACAGTAATTAGCCCCTATCTTGCGCAACTCATGTTGCCTCATGGTCACCTAATGCTCCCTATCTAACACATGCACAGGTATGTTTATCCACCAGTCACATCACAACTCATGTTGCCTCATGGCACCCAGTAGTACCAGCTCAATACCTAATACAGTCTACATAGATAAGCACTGCACGGTCCATGCATTTGTACTAGTAGTATAAAATACTATGAACCAGTAGAGTGAGACTCTCTAGTCTTGTTCTCCTGGAGTTTTCCCAAACTACCATCTCACTTGACTACCCCTAGTGCTCTAGTTCTCAAACACTATACCCTTTAGTGGGTTTGGTCATTTCATTAGGGGTAGTCAAGCGAGATGGTAGTTTGGGAAAACTCCAGAAGAACAAGATTAGAGAGTCTCGCTCTACTGGTTCATAGTATTTTATACTACTAGTACAAATGCACAGTGTAGAGATCCATAGTCCTCTAGGTTGATATCCAGTCATTCTACAATATTCCATGATATCCAGATCCTTTTCTACTCATTCATCCAATCTGGAACATGGTCTGTCCTATATCCTATCTGTAACGCTCGCCCATAACGAAGACCCTAATGCCGACACTACTTGAACTTTTGGTACACTTTACTTTCCTAATCATTGCTAATCTATTACAGAAATACCGAACATACATCAACTATTGTCAAAGCCCTCATTACGTGACCTATGTCACATGATCTAGTCACATGCCCCATCACGTGACCTCAGTCACATGATCTTATCTCTTATCTCGGCTATGCACCTCATGGCGACCACATTGCATTCTTATCATCGCCTCATGCTTTTCCTCTTGACTCACTTTCCCTTATCGTCCAATAGCAATAACCGCTCTTATCTAGAGCCTATAGCATAAGTCTCTCTTATCTCTCTTATCGCCTCATGGTACCCAGTGACCATACTATTAACTACTTATGGTCAGTATAGCCTCTAACACAGCTTGGTCTGTGCACAGTCTCTCATAGTATATATATTCGTACTTATAGTAGTACAGACCTTAGTCTTATCCACTTGAAGTCTTACTCTTATTTCTACTCTTTAGAGTATTCCCCTTTACTCGAAGTCCCTCAGAGGGCATCACAATCCTACATTGTTAACACACTCTGTTGTCTAGGATCACATATCCTACGAGCTCAATACCAAGTCCCTCCATAAGGTACAGTTGGGATAAGGTATTGTTACAAAGAAGACCAAGGGTCATTACACTATCTTTGTCCTTTACTTCTCAAACGTAGTCCGATCCAAATCAACGAAGTCCAGTATTGTATTTCGTCTGTCTGACCTGAGTTACATTGGATTAGACACTAAACATGCTGGACTTCAGACTAGCATGTTTGGACTTCGTTCCTATAGTCCCAGGACTTAGTCATCACATGTGATGTCCCATCCTTGTGTTTGTTTCATCTCCTTATCATTGTCCTTGGTTACCATTAGGTCTGGAGTATGCTCCTGGACTATAGAAATCTGTATTTGGATATCTGAATACATCTTTCACCCAGTTGGTGTTGATCATCTCTTTTTCGTCCATGTCGCCCCAATACGAAGTCTGGTGCCCGTTGCACAACTTGCCATTGCTCTCACTTGCTTCTCACACACTCAATGCCATATCCCCTTACAAACCAAAGCTCAGGTGTTTCTTGGGTGTCCTTACACTCCTTACCTTCAACTATCTGAAATTCCAGACTTCGTCTGGGAGACTTGGACTTCATTTCTGTGTCCTCCTGCTCTTCAACTCACAATTGAATTCCTTTAGGGTCAAACATATCGCACCCTTAGACCTTTATCTTTTGCTAGGAATCTGCTTGGTGTAGTCCAGAAAGGTTGCCAGCAACCCCTTGTTATCTACAGCGGTGCAGCATCCTATGCTGCCAGACAAAATGCTATATATGGCCAGCTTTGGGATCAGTGTCAGATCGCCCTGGAGAGCCACCATCCTGTGAGAGCCATGAGAAAAGACTCTAGTCCATTCTAGAAACCATGTATATGAATGTAGTCGCAATGCCAAAATTGTAACGCTCGCCCATAAAGAAGACACTAATGCCGACACTACTCGAACTTTTGGTACACTTCACTTTCCTAATCATTGCTAATCTATTACAGAAATACCGAACATACATCAACTATTGTCAAAGCCCTCATCACGTGACCTATGTCACATGATCTAGTCACATGCCCCATCATGTGACCTCAGTCACATAATCTTATCTCTTATCTTGGCTATGCACCTCATGGCGATCACATAGCATTCTTATCATCACCTCATGCTTTTCCTCTTGACTCACTTTCCCTTATCAGCCAATAGCAGTAACCGCTCTTATCTAGAGCCTATAGCATAAGTCTCTCTTATCTCTCTTATCGTCTCATGGTACCCAGTGACCATACTATTTACTACTTATGGTCAGTATAGCCTCTAACACAGCTTGGTCTGTGCACGGTCTCTCATAGTATATATAGTCGTACTTATAGTAGTACAGACCTTAGTCTTATTCACTTGAAGTCTTACTCTTACTTGAGTCCTACTCTTGCTAGAGTATTCCCCTTTACTCGAAGTCCCTCAGAGGGCACCACAATCCTACATTGTTATCACACTCTGTTGTCTAGGATCACATATCCTACGAGCTCAATATCGAGTCCCTCCATACGGTACAGTTGGGATAAGGTATTGTTACATAGAAGACCAAGGGTCGTTACAAAAATTATATAGCCCATGGATTATTCAGCCTTTTGTTGCCTATCTTCTAATGCTTTGTTTATGTAATTGCCAAATGCAGCCAAGGTGTGAGAAAATGATGTGGACCTACAATCAACACCACATCTCATTCTGTGGCATTGCTCTCCCCATCACCATCATGCAAGCCAGAGATTCTTGCTCTGTTGAAGTTAACCAATTGACCATGCACATAGCCCTGTGTTATGCTGGGTTCCACTTGGAAGCTGCTGTCTGACACCTTCAAGACACCCCTCCTGACTCTTGGCCCGAGGGATGGCAGACAAACCTGTCCTTTGATGCAGTAGGATAAAACTGGAATTTCATCATTTGCAGTGTGCTGATTCGTGTGTCATTCACAGGATTCATATCTATATCTTGTGGGCCTCCTAGCCGCCAAGCAGGCAGCTCAGCCACATCCCCCTACCTGCCTGTCCAGCATACTGAGAAACATCAAGGATGTGCAACTTCTTTATCTGGGTCTGCGACAGATGCCTGACTCCAACTGGAATGCCATGACAATGGCAAAGGAAATTGTCTTGGTGTCAAGTCTGGTATCACTTCGGACACAAGTCCGATGGAGGTCCAGAAGCTAGAAACAGAATTAGAGGTAAGGACCAAAGTCCAGCACGGAGGTCATGGAGACAGAGGTCACGGAGACAGAGGTCACAGAGGTTATGGATGGATGAGGACGTTGGCACAGGACTTGGATGTCACGCCCTTGTCTAGTCCTTGTCCTCGTATTTCAGAGGGGCAGAGGTATGAGATAGAAAGGAGTAATTTGAGGGTAGATGGAAGAGTTGGAAGATGAGGCTCAGAGGAGAAAGAATAAGTTGATATTCGAACTGAGGAGTACAGTACATGGAGGTTGGGTTTATATACTATGAGGAATGGATCGGAGGTTGGAAAGAGAACAAAGAACAGAGTATACTTGGAGAGGCTATGTATGGAGGCACATAGGGTTGACGGGGAACCCTTACATGGAGAATGGAGGTGTAACTACTAAAGGAGATAGTCAGAAATAAGATAATTAATTAGTATGGATCTCTGAGATGGAAGATGGAGGAACTCTGGGGATGTCTGAATATGACGACAACGGAGGTGGGATGAATCTGACCGGAGGGGACCGGAGATGTCGATAGGAGTTTTCAGGAATATGACACTTGGAGTGGGAGCCAATCTTGGCTGTTCAGCCATTCGGATTGCTGGACCCTTGGTGGTACACTCCAGTCCCTAATTATCGGACATCCAGACCCACTGGATCCAAGATAGATTTGCTTGTCAGCGAAGCGACATCCTTTTTTCAAGTGAGTGATGGAGCCACTGATGGTTCCTCTGAAGCTGATGAGACTAGGGATTATGGCCATCAAATGGGTTATCGGCCATTCAAGAAGCAAGATGGGTCAAATTGGTCACTGAGCGGGAGGAACTGTTGGCCGAACTACGCCAGACTCAGTGGGATATGAAGGTGGCAAACAGAACAATTAGGGAGGCCTGGGTAATGTTTGAGATTTTGAGCAGGCTACAGATTGGATAGATACATTGAGGTCTAGTACTTGTTATGGCATGACAGTGGCTAGTAATCCCTGGGTATGGTGGAAAGGTGCATGAAATTACATTGAACAATGTCCACATGCTTGTGCACATTCTGCCACATATAAAATGCAATGGACCCCCTGTTTCTGGAGACATGACTGACTCCATGATTCAGCAAATGACCTGACAATGCCACTACTGTGCCTGGATTGTACCTGTAACACGCAGCACAGTTAGTGACAAGCGGAGCATGAAGTTACCTTGGCCTGAATGAGTTCAATGAGTGGAGGGCGAGGTAATGAGTAGAGGGGCCTGCTAGGCAATGTCTACCACAGTCTATCTCAGAAGACGAACTGAGACTCGAGGTGGACTCGATGGGTCTCCAATATCCAGGTGCTAGCCGCTGGAGCTCTCGGGAAGTATCACTAGAACTATGCTGATATTGTGTAGAGCTAGCTTAGGGAAATACATGATAAAAGTACAGAGTATATATATGGTAGGCCCCTGGTCCGTGCAAGTAAGGTAAGTTATATAAACAGAAAGAGGAGGCAGGAGTCCAAAGGACGACCGTGCTCCTTATAGTCCATCCCGATAATGCGGAACTGTGGGATGTGGCAGTGTGATCTAAAAGAGGAACGCCATACAGGCGGAAGTCCGAAGGAATCCCATATGGAAGCAGAATGAAAGGAAGAGGCTAAATATAGATCGGAGGCAGGGTGCCGTGTGAGTATGTAAACAAAGGACATAAAAGGAGAGACTATCTGGAGGATGACTCCAGTACGAATACAACTCCGTAGAGTGAGAGACAGAGTTTAAGAGAAACAAGTAAAGGAGAATAACCACGTATACGTAGTGAAGATGGAAAAAGTGTACCCCCCTTGTAGACCGTAACATTACCCCCCGTTTACGGTTGAAGCACCTGTGAGACCACCAACTTAGTTGCAGTCCCCCTCATTCACTTCGTAGTTGGTGGGATCATAGTTGTCTTGGGGGTTATGATGAACAACACAATTCTCCTTGCAATGTCCAAGTTCTCCGCAGATGGGGCAGCGACAGCAAGGCCAGAAGGTCTGGATATACCCTGGTGCTGTAGTGAGACAAAATGGACACTGGTAGCGAGGGCAGTCTGGGTGAAGATGACTGAATTCCTGACAAGTGAAGCAATGAGCGAGGGGACGAGGAGAAGGAAGGATGATGGAGTCGATGTCTATTGGGTTTTGGGAGGAACCAGGCATTGGCGAGGGTGACGCCGCAGCATCCTTGTTATATCTACTGGAGGTGGGATAGGGAGTGTCTGCACGCGAGCATTTGTGCAGTCCTTTAGTAGAGCCTCCCACAGCTTGTGCAGCAGAAGACGGGAGTCCGAACCAAAGTGTTGCCTTGGCCTGCTTGAATTTACGAGAATTTGCTCCAGGGGATGGTGAGACGGGATGTTCTCAGGCAGGAAGAATGATGTTGTCAGGTGGTGGAGTGGTGGCTCTGAGAAGGGGGATTGTGGCGAGGAAGTTTTGAACCTCGTCGGAGGATGCAGGGAGCTCTGAAAGACTTCGGGGGTGAATATTGCAGCTAACTCCTCCATTGCCGCCATTAGTTGGTCTTGCAGAAGGAGCGCGAGCAGCCGGGGTTGGTGGAGGTGGCATGGGGATGGGAGTGCAGGAGGCGGTTCAATCTGTTCAGGTGGACCCTGTGTCACTATCTCCATCCTCCCATCTCCTAGATCTGTCAACCTTGTCCCAGGCCCAAGTGTCCCGATCCCATGGGTGATTCTTGTCATTGTTGAAATAGTATTGTTGTAGGTTGGAGGGGAGTGTGTTAAGTATCGGTCTAAGAATATGTGTGAAGAGGGGTCTAGGGAGTCCCCAAAAGACGTCATTGAATCCATGGTCGTGGAGTGTGTCGAGAATCGCGTCTCGAGACTCGTGGATGGATTGTTCCATGGCAGCGGTGTAGACAGGCAAGGTGCCATCTGGAAATAGCTGGGCATGGAGAGTACGAGAGGTGGCGTAGGTATGGAATATGCTGACCAAGGATCTGAGTATTGGAATGTCCCGGTAAGCAGGAATGGAGGGTAGAGCGATGGAAGCGGTGGCATTCTCGATAACGGCACAGTACAAGATCCGATGAGAGCAGGTTGGGAGTCGGTGGATGCGGACGGGGATGTCGGCCAGGATGATGTGGACATAGGAGGATGCAATAGACAACATGTAGTGGAGCTGGGGCTCGACACTAAGAATGACGAGAGTGGTATGCTGTGGTTATGGGGGAAATGCGAGGGGATCCCTTGCCTTATATTCCTTGAGGAGGTTGGTGGTGTGTCCTAGGTTGGACTCAGGTTTCCAGGTATTTTCAGAGGACAGGTATCCTTTCCATGAAACAAGGTAGTGGCAGCGTCGAGTGGAGCCCCGATGGGCTAGGATCTGATCAATCTCAAACTCCTCTTCTCTGTCTATAACGTCTGGCGGAAGCGGGATGAAGTTATCCCCATGTTCCACGGTGAAACAACCAAACCCACCAAAGGGTCTAGTGTTTGAGAACACGAGTACTAGGGGTGGTCAAGTGCGATGGTAGTTTGGGAAAACTCCAGGAGAACAAGACTGGGGTGTCTTGGTCTACTGGTTCTAGTATTTATACTACTAATACATGCACACGGACCAAGCTGTGCTAGATAAGAGCTACATACACTATAGGCTAAGGCTGTACATATGATAAGAGTTGTTAATGCTATAGGGCGATAAGCATACCTGTGCTATGATGTCATAGATAGGGTCTCGTGACTAGTCATGTGACATACCATGTGTTTGTCTGGAGCGCATAGCCATGTCGATCAATATCGTGGGAGAGTAATGGCCTGCATGGGAAAGTAAGCAAGTGGAGCATTAGGATAAGAAGTGTAGTGTGTCTGTAGTGAATGCGACACTTGTGTCTTTTCTGATTGAAACAAGACCTAGAAAAATAGGGAAAAATAGGGAAATGTAATACACGGTAGTTCTATATAGGGTGAGAAGGGAGGCGTGGAAGGCATTGTGAATTTTCCACATTCGTGGGAGCCGGAGTTTATAAGATACCAGCAATGTGACTTGAGTAATCTTGAATGGTCCTTCCCGTCGAGGAGTGAGCTTCTTAGAGGGGTAGCGGAGTCTCAGGTTGCGGCCTTCAAGCCACACCTTATCTTCAACTTTCCAGGGTTTGAATTTTGAGGTTATGCATTCCCTCATATATCTTTGCACCTTCTCGTGCGCAGCAGTGGCTTCTAGTCAGGCTTCATCAAGATCCCTGAGTCATTTCTCGAGGGCGGGAAGGAACATAGTTCTGATCTGTGGGTAGGCACGCGGCTCATACCCCATCATTAGGCTAAAAGGAGTCTTTCCCATCATGGAATGGACAGAGGAATTGTGACAATACTCCGCCATTGGAAGGAGATCCGACCAACAGGAGGTGTCACCTTGGCAAAAGATCTGAAAATAAGTCTCAAGTTCCTGGTTGACCCGTTCCGTTTCTCTGTCGGTTTGCGGATGGTATGTGGAAGAAAGGAGTGGATTGTAATCAAGAAGCCTGGCCAGTTCTCGAGCAAAGGCCAAGGCGAATTGCGGACCACAGTCCGAGATAATCTTGTCGTGGAGTCCAAACCATGGGAAGACTTTTTCGAAAAAGAGTTGTGCGACACCCTTGGCATCCGTGCTCTTGTGACATGGAGTGAAAATCACCCCCTTAGTAAGGCCATGGTTGACCATGACCATGACTGAATCATATCCATGCAATGGCAGCAAGTCTGTAATGAGGTAGACAGAGAGACATTGGAAGGGACGAGAGGAGGCGACAGGGAGGGGAGTCAACGGGGGAACAGTTGGATGGGTGTTGACTTTGTTAGCCTGGCAGGTTGCACAGCCCTGAATGAAGTGGCACACAAATGTTGTGAGGCCAGGCCACCAATAGTCACGCTGGACGAGGTTGACCATTTGGTAATACCCACCATGACCGCCCACGGGCGAATCATGTAAGACATGGAGGAGGTCACATCGGTGATCTTTGGGCACATAAGCCCAGTCCTTGAAGTAAAGAATCCCATTGTCAAAGCACCAGTCATGAATAGAGGAGCAGGGAATGCCCGATGCACCCTCATGGAGCGAACATAGTTGACCGATGACGAATGGGTCGGAGGTGGATGACTTCTCAATAGAAGTCCAGATGTTGGTGTTGAGTCATTTAATAAAAAGCTCCCCCGGCAGTAAGGAGATGGCAGCATTGTCGTTTGCTGTTTCCACGTTGTCTTTACGCAGGAGTGTGTCCGCGGGGCCCATGTTAATCCCCAGAGTGAAACGACCAAACCCACCAAAGGGTCTAGTGTTTGAGAACCAAGAGTACTAGGGGTGAGCAAGTGCGATGGTAGTTTGGGAAAACTCCAGGAGAACAAGACTGGGGTGTCTTGGTCTACTGGTTC
>JBBPQG010000488.1:0-19327 GCA_038092395.1 Boletus variipes var. fagicola | reverse complement strand
TCGCCTCATGCTTTTCCTCTTGACTCACTTTCCCTTATCAGCCAATAGCAATAACTGCTCTTATCTAGAGCCTATAGCATAAGTCCCTCTTATCTCTCTTATCGCCTCATGGTACCCAGTGACCACATTATTAACTACTTATGGTCAGTATAGCCTCTAGCATAGCTTGGTCTGTGCACGGTCTCTCATAGTATATATAGTCATACTTATAGTAGTACAGACCTTAGTCTTATTCACCTGTATATCCCCTTGGATATTCCTCCTTGGAGTTTCCCCTTTACTTGAAGTCCCTACTAGGGCACAATCCTACTTTCATTGTAAACCTCTGTTGTCTAGGATCACATATCCTACGAGCTCAATACCAAGTTCCTTCATAAGGTATAGCTGGAATAAGGATCATTACATAGAAGACCAAGGGTCATCACAACGACAGCCTGGACCTTGTTTGGCATCAACCATTATGCCGACAGTTGCTCGTATGACATGTTGTCATTTATTGAGAAGGACACTTACATCCTCCACTCAGTATTCGTGTCATTGCTCTGAAACTCCTTGGATGCCTTTGTGGCCAAGTTGGTCTCCAGTCCCTCCCTTGCAGTCAAAAGGCACTCGAAGGATGAAACTGCCATTGTCCAAGCACAGGTCTTGTCACGCCTGCTTCATCAGCTGACATGTGTTGCTTCGCCATCTGTGCCTCTGCCAGACAAGGAGCACCCACCATTAGATCCCACCAAGATATACACTGTCTCCACACAGCTCAACTACACACTTTCCGAAATCTTTGTCTCCCTGGACCGAACACACTCTTGGACCATTACCTCTATCCAACCCAATGACTCCAACTCGCCCAATCTGTTTGACAAATGTCGCATCAAAGCGCAGATATGCTTCTCGTCCCTGAACTCATTGCCTGTCGCAGCGTGGAATATGTCACTGACTTTGAGCTGAGTGTGTTCTGCAAACAATTCGTTCTGACAATGCATAGTTCGGACACAGAGTGTGTCCGCCAATGTGCAGCTTCACACAGGTGGAAGGAAGGTGCAGATTACATTGTCGGTCACCGTTCTATCTGGTTGTCATATAACGCATGGAAGACAGTTGAAGATGGCATCTGTCGGTGGAGAAGAAACAGAAGTGGTTGGCTCCCAATGCTATCAAAGATGATGAAAGCACAATCGCAGACAATGCCACAGAGTATACCCATACCAACCCCCATGTACCTGAGATTCTCGATAATGAGAGTCACAACAATCTGCTCATTGCTCATATGGGCAGCCATGGTTGAGATACCAGGATCCTAGTCAACATGTTCTGTATGGCATCAGCAGGTTGCCCTCGCCAAATCTTCATACACCAGCATACACAGATCCTGAGGAGGGTTGAGGGTCGGAATGGGACAAGAAAGGAGGGAGCCCTGGAGGTTCGTCTCCCTACCCGTCCAAGAAAGCTGTGATGGCATTCTATGCGGTGCCCACTGCTGTCAAAGAAAATCCTACAAGCTCTATGCAACGATGGTGACTCTTTTTCGTCTGGCTCTTGACAGGTCTGATCCCCTCATCTGTGTTGCACTATATCAGATGGATGAAACACCTGGACATCCTTGCCTGGCAGGAGAAAGTCACCATCCTCTTGATCTTCCTCATGAATGTGGTCATCATCTTTTACATTGTTGGATTCGGTTGGCTTCTGTGTCCTGACTTTGACAAGGTCTGGAATTCAAACAAAGTTACACAACACACCAGGAACATGGATTGGTGGATCTTGGTACAGGAAACCATGTACGATCTTTCCAACTTTATACATGGCGACCACAGCGATATCTCCGGCATCTTGTCCAACTTGGCTGCGGATCTCGACATCCTTGTAGGGCAGGACTTGACAGGCTATTTCCCACCACCACTCACACTCGCCTGTCCAGGGTTGGTCTCGCAATCATGTTGCAGCTCAGACAGAAGAATTTCACAGCATTCATGCCAAATGTGATACACAAGTCAGGAGTGACTCAAGCAACGCAGGGGACGGCATTGGATAATACTAACTGGTACAACTCGACATTTTTGCCAAAGTTGCAACACTTTCGTAAAGGGGCGTTGGTCTGGGATCCCAAAATGATATACACGCAGGTGATGGACTCGGATAGTCAGAGGTGAGCGTCCACATGGTCTTGTCGTCGTTGCTCGGAGCTCACTCTGTACTCAATAGACTTTGGGCTATCTGGGACAGCAGTGTATATGACCTGTCAGACTATCTCAATACTGTCTCGATCTACCAGGGCAAGACAGATTACGAGTTTTTGAATATGGGCATCACTGAGTTATTCAAGCAACAGCCTGGACAAGATCTCTCCAAGAGCTTGAACCAGGTCATTGTGGGTCTGGACTCGCAGACGGTGGCACAAAATATCAACTGTATCAAGAACTTGTTTTACCTGGGCGAAGTTGATTTCCGCCAGTCACTGTGGTGTATGGTGCAGAGTGATATTTTGCTTGTGTTCACTGGGATTCTGTGTGCATCCATGGTGCTCAAGTGTAAGTTTGACATGTTTGGCTCGGGTAGATGCTCATGAGATGCTAGTCCTTTCTGTGCTCCAGTTGACTGGCAAACATTCGCCTGAATTGTTGGACAAGTTCGTTCTCTGTCAGATCCCATGTTACACTGAAGGTGAGGATTCACTCTGCCGAATGATCAACTCACTCACAGGGCTTTACTATGACGATAAATGCAAATTACTCTTCATCATCTGTGATGGCAATATCATTGGGAGCGGCAACGACCGTACGACGCCGAGGATCATGCTGGACATTTTGGATGTCGATCCAAAGGTTGACCCTGAGCCCTTGATGTTCCAGTCGATTGGCGAAGGCTTGAGACAGACCAACTATGGCAAAGTGTACTCAAGGTTGTATGAGTTCGAGGGACATGTCATTCCGTGAGTACTGCTTTTGTGGCCAGGCGTTTACTAACAGTACATCATAGTTATATGGTCATCATCAAAGTCAGAAAGCCCACAGAGCGGTCCAAGCCTGGCAATCATGGCAAACGAGTCAGTCAGATTCTGCTCATGCACTACCTCAACCATGTGCATTTTGATGCACCCATGTCCCCACTCGAACTCGAGATTTACCATTAGATGCAAAACATGATCGAGATTGACCCTGCGTTTTATGAGTATATTTTTATGGTGGATGCAGATATGGTATGTACTCTCCTCAATGTGCATGAGTGGGAGGGGACTGACCAATCATCTGGTTGCGTTGGCTGCTGATGATTTGAGCATTATCGGTATCTGTGGTGAAACAAAACTCTCCAACAAGGAGGGCTTGTGGTGGACAATGATTCAAGTCTATGAATACTATATTTCTCACCACCTCTCCAAGGTGTTTGAATCCCTCTTTGGTTCTGTTTCCTTTCTGCCCAGGTGTTTCTCATTGTATTGGGTCTGCATGGCTGACAAGGGTCGTCCCATCATCATTTCCAACTGGATCATCGATGAATACGCTGAATGCAACATCGACATGCTCCACAAGAAGAACCTTTTCTCGCTCGGCAAGGACCATTTCCTTACCACACTCCTCCTCAAGCATTTCCTGACGTTCAAGATGAAATTCATTCCAGACATGGTAGTGCATACGATGGCGCCTGAATCATGGTGGGTTCTGTTTTCTCAATGATGTTGGTGGATTAATTTGATGGTACACAATTTGTTGGAATTAGTGATCTTGCCCAAGTTGTGCGGCTTTTGTTGTTTCTCAATGCACTTTTTCGTTTTCATTGATTTGTTGGGCACGATCATGCATGTTTTTCTTGTTGGCTGGGATGTCACTGATGCCTCATTGTAGATTCTTCTGGCAACTGTCATTTATGTGAGTGGGCTGATGCGGAGTGGTGGAGGTGTGCTGACCCTGCTTGGATAGTGTGATGCTCACCCATAATGCTAACAACACTCACCCTCACGACACCAATACTAACTGGAAAACCATTTTACTAACCATTGCTATTCCATTACAGAAACCTATCAAACATATTGTCCAACAACAATCACGTGATCTTAGTCACATGATCTAGTCACATGCCATCACATGACCCCAGTCACATGATCTTATCTCGGCTATGCACCTCATGGTTTACACATTGCAACCTTATCGTCGCCTCATGCTTTTCCTCTTGACTCACTTTCCCTTATCAGCCAATAGCAATAACCGCTCTTATCTAGAGCCTATAGCAATAGTCTCTCTTATCGCCTCATGGTACCCAGTGGACATACTTTTAACTACTTATAGTCAGTATAGCCTCTAGCATAGCTTGGTCTGTGCACGGTCTCTCTTAGTATATATAGTCGTACTCTTAGTAGTATAGACCTTAGTCTTATTCACCTTTGTTATTTCCCCTTCATTAATATACATCCTCTGTTGCCTTTAGGATATCAAATCCTACTATTGGTTAGACTCACAATGTCACAAAGTCCCTCGTATAGTTCATAGTGGGACTAAGGGTTGTTACAGATAGCTTGCATACTTGATTGTTGCAGTCGCTACTGGAAGTAGCTCGTTGCTGCTGATCTCGATCATCATGTTGGGGATCACGTATGGGTTGCAGGTATGTTGTGCCACTTGGGCTACTTGGACGGGGAGGCTGATGACAATGTTGTAGGCACTGATTTTCATCATCAAACGAGAATTTATGCTTGTGGGCTGGATGGTCATCTATCTTCTCTCGTGCAGGTGGAGGGTGGTGAGTATTGGTGAACAAGTGCAGTTATTTGTCTTTGTTGACACCACCTCTGTATTGGATGTCAGACTCGGACTTGGTCCTGGGGTTCATAACCAAGATAGCAGGCTTAAACTGGTTGACAGGGAAGTGGTAGGGAGAGGAAAGTCACACCCGGATGCTTGCAGACCTTGACGTGTCACCATGAGCTTGGCTGTCCCACAGAATCAATCCATACCAGGAAACCTACCTTGACAGTGCGTGAATGCATCAAAAGAAAAGCTGTGCACAGCCCATCAAGAGTGCCAAGATCATTCTGACTGTTAGACAGTGTCAAATAGAATGGGGATCTGGCACGGCCATATAATGGTGCAGGAATAGCAAGATTGCTGGCAAACAATCCAATACCTCTTGTGGAAGATGTCATACAATCACTGGTGAGAGATGCGGTCAGACCACGCAGATGGTCAGATGATGCAGATTGGGCTAAAGGGAACACCAACTTGGACCAAGGCGCGAGAAGCTGAGGGACTGAGCACATCGATGGTTCACGGAATGGGGATGACAGACTGTTCTGACCAGTGGCCACGACGGGAAAGTCACAGGTAGAAGTGATCATTGGGAGAGCGTCACAAGTATGGTTGGGTTGTTGAACATCTGACGGAGGAGGTATTTGAGTGTCCACCGTGGCTGTCTGATGAGGCTAAGGAAGATGACATTTGTTGATCGTCAAGCAATAGCGTTGCAGAACTTCAATGAGCTCAGATGTGGAGATTTGCAGTCCAAGGATAGAACATTGAAGGTTTGATTCTTTTGAAGAGGAAGAAGACCTATCTGAGATTGGGAATACTAATTTCTGGTAAATGAAGAGGACAAAGGGAATAAACAGACAGTGAGTGATGGATGAGAGAAGGCGGTGGATGGGGATCTTGTTCCTGGCAGCAAGCAAACACTGGGGGGGGACCGAGATTGCATGACTGAGTGCTTTTGAGCGCTGGTGGGCAGAAGCGTGACGGTAATGCATTGTCATTCACACAGGAAATGCAACGCTGGTGTCAAGCAAATTCATGCATCATCTTGGCATAGAAGACACCAATCCAGGGATGGTAAGACCTGTGCCATGGAGACAGATGATGACAAGACGAGTTACCAATTATGGCAATAGCTTTGGAATATAACATGTGTCAACAACACGTGCTCGATTTGCATAGTTAAGGGGTTCACTGTGATCTGACCAAGCACATTATTATGGATGTACTCAACCAGCAAGCACTGCTATTTGTCTGGCCAATCCAGCTCTGCTTGGGAGCAGCATTGACCACACATGTCCTGTCCCTTGTCACCGGCAACGTCTCACAGGTGGACAGGATCTGAACATTCCTTCCTATACTGTACACTGCTTATTATGCCCTTCTCCCACTCTGGCCCCATACCCCACAGATGTTCCTTCTTTATTACACCCCCGAAACAGTCCACGAGTCCTTTGTGGACACTTTTAGTTCCCGAGCATCACTCATGCTCGCTTTGGTTGTGAGTTGTCTGTATATTTGTTGCAAGTTGGATCTAATGCACAAGCGTTCAGGTTACTTGGATGTTCAGGTGCAAGATGACCCCTATCTCATGTCATGACCATTTTAATGTGTGGCTCGCAGGTTGTCATACAACACATTTCAACAAGGACTTTTCCAATTGTTAGTTGTAAGTATCTTTTGGCTGAAGTAATGAGTGACCTAACCAATTTGCTACAGGCACACTTTTGGAACCGAACCCTCAACATCAGTATTTCCTTCCACACCCAACAGTGACCCAAAATGCATCTGCAAGATTGATAAAAACTTGTTGAAATGCTCTGTGAGTAGTCATTGGTCATACAAAATGCATTCAATCCATCGACCACCATGCTTACAGGTGAGATTGGCTTCAAGCTGTCCAACAGTTGAGTCCCATGGTCCACATTTGATGGAGACCTGCAGAAGGAGCGATACATGATCATCAGTTGGCCACATGGCATGGTTCATGATAGAGACAAGGGTGTGTTGGGGCTAAGCACAGAGGATACGGACAGTACAATGTTGCTCGTATCTGATGCAACAAGGGGGAGGGAGCAAAGGAAGGTCACAGAAGATGGTCACGGACGATGTATAGAAGGTCTCATTATATATTAGGCACTAAAAAGAAGTTGATTGCATCTCTAGGGTGTTTTGGCATTCCTCACAACCTTTTTCCCAATGAACCTGTGCAAACAATTGACTCAAAACCCGGCTTAAAACATCATGTCAAGCATCATACTTCAACCATGTGATGATGATGGACCTCAGCCATATCTAGTAATCCCGGTGAATGACCATATTGTCTGGAGGCTTGTGTACCTTCCAGACGGAACACAAGTTGTCTCTAGTTTGGATGATGGAACCATGAGGGTCTGGAACTTGGAAAACATGAAAGAAGAAGAGACATCTATGGAGCACTTTGACCTGGGTGGCATGAAGACCATCAGCAGCAATAACGACAGGAAGATCAAAGTCTCAGACTTTGATCCAAATCACATGAAATCATCAAAGAATGGGCCTACCCAGACTTTATTCCCAGTATTGCTATCTCACCAGATGATAGGCTCTTTGCAGTTGGGGATTGGATCATAGGCATTTACACCATAGCAGAGCAACAAGTCAACTGTTCCATCGAGGTTGGCAGAAGAGTATGGTCCATGTTGTTTTCGCCTGATGGCGACAAACTCGCATGTAGTACTCCTGGCCTGTATTCTGTATGTATATACCATGTCAAGAGTGGTACACTCATGCTTGGTTCGTTAAAAGGCCACGAAGATTCTGTCTGGTGTCTACTATAGTCGCATGACGGCCAAAGGCTCATCTCTGGTTCAGATGATGCAACAATTCGCTGTTGGAACACAGATACAGGATAACTGTTCAGGCAACCATGGACAGGTCACACTGGCGGTGTATACTCCATCACCCTTTCACCAGATAGGTTGATCCTTGCAAGCACATCCTTGGATCACACTGTTTGATTCTGGGATAGAGCTTCCAGCCGTTCCATTGGACAACAACTAAAACACGCTGACACTGTCACTTCAATCTGTTTCTCTCCATTTGGCGAATCCGTGGCATGAACATCTGTCCATGATCCCCAAGGATCTTGACCCTGCCAGATGAGATGGAAAGATGTACTTGTGGCAAGTACAAGTTCTTGAGCTAAAGTCTGTAGCTTACAAGGTATTTGCATCCTTCAGGCATTTCCTGGTGCCGGTGCTCATTGTCCTCCATTGTCGCAGAGTGAACTTCTATGGGATTCTGATCCCTCTTCATCTGTCAGTAGAATTTGCATTGTATGCTATCCTTTAGCTAACGATTTCTCCATAGCTAGTTGGGGCACTACATCCCATTCCACCATCATCACCTCTCCATCCACGCTCTATCTCCTTGCCGGTGTAACACTTGCCCTCATAGCGGCCCCTAATGCTGACACTACTTGAAATTTTACTACACTTCACTTTCCTATTCATTGCTAATCTACTACAGAAACACTGAACATATCTAAACAACATTGTCCAAACAGCAATCACATGACCTTAGTCACATGATCTAGTCACATGCCATCATGTGACCCCAGTCACATGATCTTATCCCTTATCTCAGCTATGCACCTCATGGTAAACACATTGCATTCTTATCGTCGCCTCATGCTTTTCCTCTTGACTCACTTTCCCTTATCAACCAATAGCAATAACCCCTCTTATCACCTCATGGTACCCAGTGGACATACTCTTAACTACTTATGGTCAGTATAGCCTTAGCATAGCTTGGTCTGTGCACGGTCTCTCATAGTATATATAGTCGTACTTATAGTAGTACAGACCTTAGTCTTATTCACCTTGGCCTTTCCTCTTGTTCATTCTACCTATTATTCTTTCCCCTTCATTGTTATAGATTCTCTGTTGCCTCTAGGATCATATATCCTACCATTGGTTAGACTCACAACGTCACAAATTCCCTCACAGGTCATAGTGGGAACAAGGGTCGTTACAGCCGGTGGCAGAACCACAGCTGAAACATCCTTTCACAGGCATGTCATTTCACTACAACTCAGTAGTATATTCATCTGATATCTTTGCTCCACTTAGATCAACCTCCCTTAGCATCCAGTTTCCACCCCCACCTGATCTTATGCCCCACATCATCAGAATTCAAAATCAATATTCTGCTGGAGGAGGTTTTGGCGATGTCTACAAATGTTGCTATCATGGTAGTCCAGTCCCCATGGAGGTTTGGCTACGCTCCATATCTCACGTTACTTTCCATTCATCGTTTCTTCAGGTTGTAGTAAAGTCTTTGCAGTTCAGCTTCAGAACCAAGGGAAATATGGGCAATAGATCTATCAGGGTAATTATCCACGCTATAATTAATGTATGGTCTAAACTACATTGCAGATGCTGTGTTGAGAGCTTGGAATTTGGAGGATACTCGAGCACAACAACATCATTCCTTTCCTAGGCATTGCACATGGATTTGGGATGGACAGTACAATGTCATTGGTGTCATTGTGGATGCCAAATGAATCCCTCCACAAGTTCTTGTCAAAGTATGACGACAACCTAGGTGTGGTACACCGACTCCAGTTTGTGAGTCCCCTCCATATTATATATGCTCTCATTCTTACCTTTCAATGCCAGCTGCTGGACATTGCCAATGGACTACACCACCGTGGGTTGTCATGATCATCCCAAAAGTCAAAGTTGAGAAGAATAACATGATACAGTGCATTCTCTACAGATTCTCCATGGTGACCTGAATTGTGTGTGTCACAGTGGAGACATCAAAGTTGTTCTCATCTTAACATACAACAGAATAACGTACTTCTTGACGCAGACTATACTGCTCGCTTGGCCGATTTCGGCTATGCTTCTTTAGTGGGCAACATTCCCGAAGCTTTAATGTATCTCCAAAGGTCCACTGTGTGACCGGGTGCATTGCACTGGAGCGTGCCAGAGCAAATTCAGTCAGAAGAGACATTTAACTGGACAACAAAGAGCAATATATATTCCTTTGGTTGTGTTGCCCTCCAGGAAAGCTTTGTTCAATGCGAATATCAGATTATCACTGATATTCCTGCAGGTTGTATCCAGCAAACAACCATGGTCGGAAATCTGGGAAGATGTAGCCGTTGTTTTACGGTTGGAAAAGGGCCATCAGCCGGGTAGACCACTCTCTCGGGTGATGGATAACTCGCACTGGGATTTAATTCAAGACTGCTGGTCTTTGTCGACAGAGGATCATCCCACCATGGAGGTAATCATCCCTACCATCCAACAATTTTTGAGCTGCCTTCCACAGCCCCAGCCACTTTGCAACCTGCTCCCATCATGGTCAAGGTGTGCTGATTCTTGTATGGACACACCAATGCTGTCTCTTAGCCAAGCTGCCATCGAAGACTCAAGGTGGAGTGTTGACACCATTGAATGGGATCCTCCCCCAAGATATGAACTTATCATTGTATTGTGCAATTCTGCCAACCTTTGGTTTCTAGTGTTGTCAAACATGAAGATCGAATCGCCATGCTCTCGCATTCCCTTTTCCCGAGAAGAACCACTTGTGGGACAACAGCCATTGCGACAGACATTGTTTCCTTACCAGAAGGTAAATTGAGTTTCACTCCTCAGCAGTGTGATCTGTTCACGTGCAATAACCTTAGTGCCATCACATACTGCCAGCGAATTCCTTGGCCACACATACATGGATGGGGTGGGTGCAGAACTTCCTCAAAAGAGGCAGTGGCGCAAATAGGCACATAGGATATGATGAGAAATGGTGGGAAACCTTTGACCGACGGATTATCCCCCCAGTGCCAGACCCTCTGGTTAGTAGGAGAAGATATCTAAAAGCTGACAATGCTGCATCAGACTCACCAATGCCATCATTACATCTACATCCCACTGATGATGCTGTGCTGGACACATGGAAAAATGGTCAGCTTGAAAACTCAGACACATTACTGACTGTAACCATCTCTAAGTCTCATAGTCTGAGCCATCATGCACTCGCTAGTTAAGCTGCTGTCTGTGCTCATCTGCAAAAGTGGGATGCAGGCCTCAAGGACACAAGGATGGTACTTGTTGCTCTGCTGTCGCATACAATGCTGCTGATGTCAATTTATGATCAGGCCATCGATGTTCAGCCATCCATCGTCGCCTTCATGTCAAAGAGCTTAGCATTGATGCGAGGTATGTAATAACCGTAATCGAAAATATTTGAACTTAGCATGGTACAGGCATCCAACAACTGACTGGCTACCCGATCCATAGATGACTCAATGCATTCTTTCGAAGGTGTCCTCACAGAAAAACCGATGAATATTGTCACACTCCTTGGCAAAGTCCACTCTTTGGAATCCTGCCAGTGCGTGCTTGGACCGTCTGACCCACACATCCCAACCCTCTTTTCCGACCCATTATACCCTCGCCCCAGCTACTCTATCTCCAATCAGCAACCTAGCAGCAGTGCCCCTCTGAGATGCCAGCCTCGCGACGTGGAGCGCTGTCAGCAGGGTATGGATCCATGGCGAGGAAGGGAAACATCCCTGTCGTCACATAAATAACAGTATAATACGACCAGAAACCACCCTAGCAAGTTTGTATCTGTTTATCACCACACAGCTTGACTCTTGACAGTCATCATGGCGCAGGTCAGTCCCAATCTCGGTCCATGATGGCTTACTCACTCCTTGTCAGATCCTACGCGATATCTTTGGTGATGGCTCTGAGCTTTCTTCCGAAGAGGAAGGTATTATGTCCACTCCCCCATCTCTCCCTTGTCAAGCCCTCATCTCCCTGCAGATGTCCCCCAGTACCGCCAGCACCAGAAACCTGCCCCTGTTGACCATGAACTCTCTGCCTCCTCTACAGAATCAAGTGATGCCTATGAACAGGAACGTCCCTCAAAACAGAAATGCAAAGTCAAGCGCTGCACAGACGACCATGATGGTCGCCTGGCTCAGAAAATGCACAAGCGGAAACAGATCACCGAAGAAGACCTCAATGATCAGAGAAAGGTCTGTCCTCCCTCTGCCCCATTGATCTATGCCTACACCCTTTCCCAGCAAACAAGCTTTGCCTCGACGTGTAATTCAATGGCATACTCAAACCTAAAAAGAGCTCTTGGATAAATAAACATGAAAAAGACAATGGCAACACTCTCAATTGATTCGCAGACAAACCAGGCAAACCATGAGAAGCTGACAAACAAGCTCAAACTCCTTCCCCAAGTCCTCGAGATTCTCTGCAAGTATGCCCCGTCCTCTGTCCCTTGCTCTCCTTCTCCTCTGCTAACCACTTCTCATGCAGCCAGTCTCTCTCACAGTCCATTATAGACAACAACCTTCTCAAGGATGTCTGCAGATGGCTTGAGCCTCTTCCAGACTGCTCTTTACCTGCTTTGAATATCCAGCGTGACTTTTTCCTGGTCCTGAAGAAAATGGTGTTCATCGATGGCGCTGTTCTCAAAGAGTTGGGATTGGGTCGCATCATCTTATTCCACACCATATGCAAATGTGTCTACACAAACATACAATGTATTGCCAACAATCTCGTCTGCACCTGGTCTTGTCCCATCATCAGATATAGAGCCTCTTATCGCGACCATGTGGTTCTTACCATGGAGAAAAACATTACTGAACGTACCAACGAGTGTTTCAATGCCATCCTCATATGTGCAAAGGAGGGTGAGAAGAACAGGATAAGAAAGAATTCCGTCATGATTCCCCAGAGAGAACTCAGCACCTACACTTGGCACCAAAGGCCAATGCAGGTGTCATGAAAAGCAGCCAGACTATTGAGACTGACACCACATGTAGAAAGCTCAACGCAGAGTGCATGAGGAGCATGTCGAGAAAGATATCTACAAAAGCATGGGTTTACGGTAGGTCAACAAGTTGCACTCAGACTTGGCCCACACTTATTATGGTCTCTAGTATTCCTGTCTTGGCTGAATGTCGCGGTTGCAATATTTAGCTGCAAATGCTCTTGTTAAGAATGCACATTGTTGCTCATCACACTGACCTACAGTATTACAGTGCTATGTCGATGAGCCAGCACTCAGTACTCAGTATCCAGTGGCACTGCAAAGTGCAGTACTGTGGCCCAATGATATCCAGTTCTCTCCTCAGATGTGCTCTTTCAGTGGAAATTATCCCATTATTGAACACAGCTCACCGACTTTCAATCAGTGGCATGGATCACTAAGCTTCACCCGTTTATATGTTGTCACAAGTCTCCAACTTCCTTTGGCAGTAGACATGTGGCTGTCCACCCAGAACTTCCAGGAGTACGCAGTACTGCCAGGTCAGTACATAAGTCGAATTCATCATCTGAGCTCATTGACAGCAAAGCAACACCTATTCAAGCCGCCACTGTCAGAACACGCAGGAACCAGTGGAAATACTTCAGGTTAGCTGAATGACTCTGTAGCCATAGTCATGTAGCTGTGGTGGTTGAATCATGCATGGCCCCACCATCTGGTCCCCAATTTCCAGATCATGAGAATATTATACATGCACAAGTGAGTAATGTATTCTATTCCTCGCGTCACTGCAGGTCAGAAAGACTAAAGTATCACAGATCATTCACCTTGATTCTGAGTCCCCGATAAGGTAGAACTGAAGATTTGCTAGGTAACCTGTCAAAATACTGATAGCACGCGCTCTTACCTCACTCATAAAGCAGATCTAATATGCTCCCGCAGTGAATATGAATATGTTGCCGTGGTTGCACTGCCAGTGGTCTGCTTTAATGTGGTAATATTCATCCTGCTGAGCATTGTACCAGAAGTTTCTAACCAGAATCAGAGGTGTACATATGGTTTTGCTCATGTATAGAAGATATAAGATCAACATGAGTCAGTTTGTCCCCTCCAACAGTTTTGTTTCCCTTGACTCATTGTGTGCGCTCAGCATGAACCTACAGAACCTTGCGACACTAGTTGCACTTGCTCCATATGTACTGGGCTCCCCACACCTAGCAAACTTCCTGGGGTATCATTCTCTTGTGGGCTTGTCTCCACAGGAGGTTCGGGCTATAGCACGAACTTTTAATAGCGCCCCCAGTGCATAACCTCTTCCTCCTCCCATCAATGATGCGTCTGCAAAGCTGGTGAATGACCCAGAGCACCCATACCAGCCTGTTCAACCTGGTGATATCCGTGGTCCCTGCCCAGGATTGAATACCCTGGCTTCTCATGTAGTAAGTGATTGGCGATCTTGGCGATGCGATTTACTCATGAACATGTCTATTTCCAAGTATCTGCCTCACCATGGTGTGGCTACTTCCACTCAAATCATCACTGCTACACAGGAAGGTACATGGATAATGTCACAGACATCCTTGGTGAGGTTTCAATCTGAAATTTGCAGATTTCAATGTGGGAGCGAACTTGGCTGCATTCATCACTTATGAGGTATGTCCAAGGATACTTCATTGTTCTATCTACCTTCCTGATTTATGAGTGGTGTTTGAAATGGGTTAGGCATTTATTGTCGATGAGAACCATTTAATCAACTTGATGTCCATTGGTGCAAATATGACTGTAGACATAAATTCACTTCCAGGATAATCAGTTTGTTCCATTCATCAGCTTTGTCCCCCCCCATTCATCATGTGTGTTCTTGATATGAAGTTACAGAATCTCGCAACACTAGTTGTGCTTGTCCCATATGCATTGGGCTTTCCACAACTAGAAAACTCCCCAGATTATTGTCTGCTCGTGGGCTCCTCCCACCAGTGACACATCCACAAAGGCAGTGTATGACTCAGAGTACCCATAATACCTGATCAACCAGGCAATATTTGTGGACCCTGCACTGGATCAAATACCCTGGCTTCTCCTGGTGTAAGTGATCAATGATCAATGATGACATGGTTTTACCCATGAACATGGTTGTTTTCCACAGTATCTGTCCTGTAATGGTATAGCTACTCCGGCTCAGATCATCACTGGTGTCCAGGAAGGTACATGGACCATATCGTGCAGTGAGAGGGTTCAACATGGGATGGAACCTTTCACTTATGCAGTATGTTCGAGTGTATTTGGTTGCCTCTCTGGCCCTACTGACCTACGAGTGATGATTGGAATGAAATAGACCATTTATTGTCGTTGGGAATCATTTGCCCGACTTCATGTCTATTGGTGCAGACACGACTGCGGATGATGAACTCACTCCCTGGCTCAACATCCACTTCAACGTTGAAGGTAAGACTTGTCCCATGACTTGGATTTCCCAGATAGTCATGTGCTGATCACTGCTGTCCACTCCCTATGTTACGTGACGCTAGCATCACTCGTGGAGACTTTTATTCTGGCAACACCTACAACTTCAATGAGACCCTGTTCGATCAGGTATGGCACAGGCTACCACCCTATCTATATCCCTTATCCATTTCACAGCTCAAAGTGGCTACCAATCGCGTTGGCAATGGACTCATCACCATTGAATCCCCTTCCCTGTACATAGCCCTCCGTATTGACGACCCATAACATGCAACCGACCTTCTGGTTTGGCAGCCCATGCTTCATGGCTGCTTACTCCAAAATGACCCTTCCCCTTGCCTTCTTTGTGAGCAACCAGACCCAGGACATAGTGCTCAACTTGACGCTATGCGTTGCATGGGATTTCTATGACAAGCACGGGTTCCCCGAGGGCTTTATTCGTCGATAAGGCCCGTTCGATGTTGCCCAGGTCAAGTCCATGTTTGCCAAGATCTTTTTCCCTTGGTCAGTGTCCTGCCGGGCTGTGATGAAGGGGTGGGTGGTTATGTAGTGAATCCAGAGGATGATGGAAGCGTACATTCAGTTCCCTTTCTCTTGTTTGGTGCACTGTCAGCACTGTGGTTGAATGCTGAAACATCATTTATATGAATTGGTGTACAGTCATGCTATGTGTACCATCGACAGGTCAGCTGTACCCTAACCTGATGCCCAAGCTCGAGGTGGCAATCAAGGCCAACTTGGTCACGTATTACAAGACACTGCAAAACTAGTTCAATGATCAAACAGTCCCGCCCCTGTAGATCTCAACACATGTTGATAGGAATGCGTAACTTCAAAGTTCAAACCCTGGAAAGTCAGAGATAAGGTGTGGCTCAAGGGTCGCAACCTGAGGCTCCGCTACCCCTCTAAGAAACTCACTCCTCAACAGGAAGGTCCGTTTGAGATAACCCAAGTGATATCACCCGTATCATATAAACTCCATCTCCCACGAACGTGGAAAATTCATAATGCCTTCCACTCCTCCCTTCTCACCCCATATAGGACTACCACGGAACACAGGGATAATTTCATCCCGCTTCTGCCGGATGTAATAGACGGAGAAGAGGAATTTGAAATTGATTAGATCTTAGCCCATCGGGGCTCCGCTCAACGACGCCACTACCTCATTTCATGGAAAGGATACCTGTTCTCCAAAAACACCTGGGAACCTGAGTCTAACTTGGGACATGCCACTGACCTTCTTGAGGAATATAAGGCGAGGGATCCCCTCGCTTTTCCTCCATAACCACCACATACCACTCTAGTCATTTTTAAAGTGTTGAGCCCTAGCTCCACTACATGTCGTCAATTGCATCCTCCTATGTCCACATTATCCTGGCTGACATCCCCATCCATATCCACTGACTCCCAACCCGCTCTCGCAGAATCCTTTATTGCACCATCCTCAAAAATGCTGCTGCCTCTATCGCCATACCATCTATTCCAGCCTACCAGGATATTCCCATACTCCGATCCTTGGTGGGCATATTCCATATCTACGCCACCTCCCATACTCTCCACGCCCAACTCTTCCCAGATGGGACCTTGCCTGTCTATGCCACTGCCATGGAACAGTCCATCCACGAGTCTCGAGATGCGATTCTCAATGCACTCCATGACCATGGATTCAACAATGTCTTCCGAGGACTACCTAGACCCTTATTCACTCACATTCTTCAACCGATCCTTAACACACTCCCCACCAACCTATGACAATACTACTTCAATGATGACAAGAATCACCCATGGGATCGGGACACTTGGGCCCAGGATGAGGTTGACGGATCTAGGAGAAGGGAGGATGGAAGTAGTGACACAGGGACCACCTCAACCGATTGAACTGCCTTCTGCATGCCCATCCCCGTGCCACCTCCACCAACCCCAGCCTCTCGCGCTACTACCACCAGACCAACTGACTGTGGCAATGGAGGAGATAGCAGCAATAAATGCCCCCGAAGTCTTTCTGAAGTCCCCGCGTCCTCCAATGAGGTTCGAAACTTCCTCACCACAATCCCCCTTCTTGGAGCCACTACCCTGCCTCCCAACAACATTGTTCTCCCAGCCCACGACTACCCTGTCTCTCCGTCACCCGCCACAGGTTCTTGTAAACTCAAGTGGGCTAAGGCAACACTTCAGTTCGGACTCCCATCCTCTGCCACACGAGCTGTGGCAAGCCCTGCTAAAAGACTGTGAGACTATCCACGTGCAGACACACCCTATCCCACCTCCGGTAGATATAACAAGGATGCTCAGGCGTCGCCCTCACCAATGCCTGGATCGTCTCTGAATCCAATTGACATCAATGCTATTATCCTTCCCCCTCACCATCCTCTTGCTCATTGCTTCACCTGTCGCAAACTCAGTCATCTTCGCCCAGATTGCCTTTGCTACCAATGTCCATTCTGCCTCACCACAGCACTGGGGCATATCCAGACCTTTTGCCCACGCTGTCACTGTCCCATCTACAGGGAACTCGGACATTGTGAGGAGAATTGTGTTGTCTGTCACAACCCCCAAGACAACTATGACACAACCAATTACGAAGTAAACGAGGGGGACAGTGACTAAGTGGTGGTCTTGCAGGTGCTTCGACCGTAAACAGGGGGTAATGTTATGGTCTACAATGGGGGTACTCTTTTTCCTTATTATCCACTATGCCTATGCAGCTACGCTGCTTTACTTGTCTTTCCTTAGACTCTGCTTCTCACTCTATGGAGTTGTATTCGTACTGGAGTCGCCCTCCAGATAGTTTCCCCTTTTCTGTCTATTGTCTACGTACTCACATGGCACCCCACCTCCGCTCTATATTTAGCTTATTCCTTCTGATCCGCTTCCGCACAGGATTCCTTTGGACTTCTGCCTGTGCACCATTTCTCTTTTAGATCACACTGCCACATCCCACAGTTCCGCATCATCGGGATGGACTATAATGGAGTATGGTCATCCTTCGGACTCCTGCCTCCTTTTACCTATCATATCACTTACCTTACTCGCATGGACCAGAGGCCTACTGTATATAAACTCTATACTTCTCTCCTGTATTTTCCTAAGCTAGTTCTACGCAATATCAGCATAGTTCTGGTGACCCGAGAGCTCCAGCAGCTAGTACCTGGATATTGGAGACTGTCGAGCCCACCTTGAGTCTCAGTTCGTCTTCTGAGATAGACTGTGGTAGACTTCGTCCTAGCAGGAACCTCTACTCATTACTCGCCCTCTACTCGTAACGCTCATTCAGACCAAGGTAACATTACACTCTGCTTGTCACTAACTGCACTGCGCATTACACAATCACCATCACCCCCGAAATCCATTTGCATGTCCTCAGATCACTTATGATAATATGCAGTCAGAAAGCCTCTGACCATAGACTGCATCTCGGCCCAGCTTGCACTTTTGATGTCAGGAATCCATATGGTGCCATCCTCCTGGAGGACCTTCCTCACAGGTTAGTGGCCTATCTTCTTTCCCCTCTTCTTCCCTCCCTCACTACTTCCTTCCGGCTCGGCCCCTTGCTTGTCATTACCAGATGCTGACTTGAAGTATTCCCTAACAAAGTGATTCAAACTCTGCTGAGTTTCCTCGGTCTCTTCAAAGCTCGGCCTGTCATCAATGTTGTCATTGAAGTCAAGTCTGCAGGCTATTGAGACAATCCCCTAGAATGGATCCACATCAGACTTACATTTGCAAAAACACCTCCCTCTTCTCTCCTTTAAAACCAGACAATATGACCATCTGGATGCCACCCCTCTTCCACATCTCTTCAGTGAAACTCTTCATGACTGGGACAGCCTTGTTTGTGGCAAATCTGACGGTGTAACGACCCTTGGTCTTCTTTGTAACAATACCTTATCCCAACTGTACCTTACGAAGGGACTTGATATTGAGCTCGTAGGATGTGTGATCCTAGACAACAGAGTGTGATAATAATGTAGAATTGTGGTGCCCTATGAGGGACTTCAATGGATGCCCTAGCTATTAGGGACTTCGAGTAAAGGGGAAAACAACAAGGTGAATAAGACTAAGGTCTGTACTACTATAAGTACTACTATATATACTAAGAGAGACCGTGCACAGACCAAGCTATGCTAGAGGCTATACTGACCATAAGTAGTTAATAGTATGATCACTGGGTACCATGAGGTGATAAGAGAGATAAGAGAGACTTATGCTATAGGCTCTAGATAAGAGCGGTTATTGCTATTGGCTGATAAGGGAAAGTGAGTCAAGAGGAAAAGCATGAGGCGATGATAAGAATGCAATGTGGTTGCCATGAGGTGCATAGCCGAGATAAGAGATAAGATCATGTG
>JBBPQG010000487.1:0-19345 GCA_038092395.1 Boletus variipes var. fagicola | reverse complement strand
CCAAATCATGTAGAAAGGTTCACCCATACCTACTCTAGCTGATAGGAAGCTATTTGGTATAATTACCCTCCAGTAAGATTACATCTCATGACTGCCTCATGGTACCCAGTCTCAAGACTAGTAAATATGAGTATAGTAACTATAGATAAGCACTGCATGGTCTGTGCCCATGTAATAGTAGTATAAATACCATAGCTAAAAGACCAAGACATCTCTAGTCTTGTTCTCTTGGAGTTTTCCCAAACTACCATCTCGCTTGACTACCCCTAGTGCTCTAGTTCCCAAACACTAGACCCTTTGGTGGGTTTGGTTGTTTCAGATCCAGTACCCTCCCGCATGAGATGCAGAGTAGCATCATCTGGTATAGCTTGAATTCCCCCTTGTGTGTGTTCCCCCACTGTAGTGCTCCACCCTCCCCTTCCATCATGTTTTTAAGTTTCTTGTTTGCCTCCTCAAAGCTTCTTCCCCTTGCTGCGAGAGCAGTGTTGTCTATAAATCCAAGGGTTAGTCTGTTTTTACTTTGTCCTGACAACCTGATGAGGTCAGCATTGTAGAACAAAAATGCAATTGGTGACATTGGGCACCCTTGGTCTAGCCTGACATGAATTTGGAAGGGATCTGAAATGATGTCATCAAAGGATAGTGTGGTCCTCTGGCCATGAAGGCAGCAGTGGTACCATTCCATGTATTGTGGGGGGATGCCCTTGAGGTGCATGTTGTGCAGCAAGCGGTCAATGACAATGCTTGGGAATGCTGCTTTGACATTCAGAAAGAGTATGGAAACGTACTTCTCTTTTGGTTGGGCCCATGCATGGAACACAAATTTGTTTAGCAACTGGATAGAGTCTGTGGTGGTTCATCCTGGGTGTTTCCCAAAGTGGGTGGGAGAACTACTGCTAAGTAAACTAGGATGTCAGCTACACATGAAGAAAGGATTTTGGCCATTGTGTCGAGCAGTGCTATAGGGCAGTAAGCCTTTGGCATGGTGTAGTCTGGGCAATCTGGCTTTTGCAGCACTACTGTATTGGATAGTTTCCACTGTTCAGGGTAGTGTTCCAGTGAGAATGTCACTTAGTAGATGTTACCTAGGTAAGGGACGAGGAGGTCAGTGCTTTTGGTGAAGATGACATTTGGTATGCTGTTAGGGCCTGGGGCTTTGTATGGGGATAGATTTTCTATGGCCCAGTGTATCTGCTTGTTAGAGATATATGCGAAGCTGCATACCAGCTCGGAATACTCTGTCTGCAGGATGTCTAGGTGCAGGACCAACTCTTTGAAGAAGGTTTTGTAAAGCAGAGAGCTTTTGTTGTTGTTAGTTTGGGAGCTGGGGAGAGGATTAGTGGCACTCATGCAGTGGTTAGGAATATGGGAGATGAAATGATCTGAGGGTTCATCTATGAGGTATTTGTGTACATTCCACATATTGTGGGACTCAATTCCATCCAATTATTCCTGCCAGTGCTCCTCTTTTGCCTTTTGGATGTCAGCGGAGAGTTGGTTGCAGGCAGTCTTGAGCTCTTCATGTATGGTGTGGGTGTGCTGCTGGCACAGTGTGTAGGCTTTGCTCAATAGCTTCTTAACTTGTCATATTTGTGTGTCAAGTTCTGGAGTCCACCACCATTTTGTGAATGGGGAGGGGCAGCTGAGTGGGATGCATGCTTCTATGGTGTTCTGTATAATGTTGGTCAGGTTGGTCAGTTCTCATCAAGGGTCTCAATAGAGAGTATGGAAGAGGGCAGGGGAGATCATTCTAACTGTCCCGCAAGGTGTTTGGTAAACTTTTACCAGTCAGTGGCATGGTAGTTCTGTCTTGGAGGGGGGTTAGTGTGCTCTGGGGTGAGGTTGATTTTAGTAATGATAGGAAAATGATCAGATCTGGTTGAGCGAAGCTCTGGGACCATGTCGCATTTGTTGTGCCCAGGAGATGGGAGAAGCAAAAGATGTTGTCGGGTCTTGTGTGGTTATCTGTGCTGTTGGCAATGAGCATGGGAATCCCCTTGGAAAGTGCCATTATCAGGTCGTGTGACACCAAGAGATCCAGAAGCAGTTGGGCCTCTGAAAGGTTTCTAGCTGTGAAAAGATGATGGTTATGGGGTTTATCCCACATGTGGTGGTGATGGTTGAAGTCCCCCATGACCAGGACACTATCAGGGGGTGTAACATCCTCCTCTAAATCAGTGTCAGTGAGGATCTTTTCCAGGGCATTGAGAGAGTTGTTGTTGGTGCAGTCATTGTAGATATTGTAGATGTGTATCCTTCCCACCTCACCTTTGATTTCAACAGCAGTTATATTAGATGATTCGGTAGGTATTGCCCTCCAGCCATCTTTGAAGAGGCGCTTGTTGATGAAGATGGTGGAGTGGGTCTGTGGGATGTTGTTATTGTTATGGCAAGAAGAGTAGATGACATTCTAGTGAGGGTTGGTGGTGGTGAGGTTTACCATGTTAATAACTGGTTCCTGTAGAAGGGCAAGATTAAAAGTGTCAGGGTCAAGGTTGCCAGCATGTGCTGCTGTGTGCTATGGGATTTGTTCAGATTCTATTGCCAGATATGTAGAGTGCATTTTTCAGGGGGGGTGTTGGCTGGCGGATGTGGGAATCCATCATTCCATGTCGACGTAGAGATCTCTTTCTGATGATCCCTCCTCAAATATAGTTGGTTGTTCCATTGCTTTCTTGCTGCTGATGTCACCATGGGACTAGGCCTCCAATCTTGGGAAATTCTCATCTACTGTGGGGTGTTGGATCCTTTTTATGAGGAACCTGTCAATGGTGGGTTGGTGTGGGTGCTGTTGTGGTCTGCTCATGACTGCATCCTGGGTCTCAGTGGGGGGGTCTGGTGTCTTGGCGTCTCTGAAGCATCTGTGGAGGTCTCGGAGGAGCAGCGATGCTGCTTTGGGTGGATCCAGTGTAAGGACCTCAGAGGGGGGGGAAAGGTTGGGAGGGGACATGTCTGTGAGGGTGTGAAGAGGGGGAAGGGAGGTTGGCATGGCTATCATGCTGTGTAGCTGGTAACATTGTGGTTGGGGTCACATCTATGAATTCCCAGGAGGAGGGATCCTTTGAGACCAGGAAGTACTTGTAGTTTGCCTCTTTATTTGCTGCCTGCATCCTTTTGCAGGCCTTCTTGAATGAGCAGCAGTCGCTGCTCCAGGCCGTGTGTCCTTTAATTTTGCAGTTGACACAGTAGTATGAGTTGGCATCCACGACTGGACAGTTGGTTGTTGAATGTTGCTCACCGCAGGTTCCATAGGCTTGGTTGCACTTGCAGTCCCTGACAAAGTGGCTCTGATTGAAAGATTTGCAGCCATAACAGTGGATTGGATCTGAAGACTGCTTGTAGGCATAGACTTTTTGCCCTTTGATGTTCAGCCCATGTCAGATGGTCTTGTTGGCCACCACTTTTTCCTTAAAGGAGATGATGGTGTGGGCCACTTGTTGGGTAGGTTTGTGGTGTTGAGTGGGTTTGATCCATCTGATGGTGGTGATCATGTTTGCGTCCATGCCAGAGTTCTTTTCTATTTCACAAAGCGTGGCTGGGTTGTCAATCTGAAGGGCGATTGGGACAAACTCTGCTACTGGGTCTTGAACGTGAGAGAGATGGAGAAAGATCCATTGAAGCAATTCAGGAATTTCTTTTGTACTGCTTTTGTCCATAGCCATTGTGCTCCTCATCTACTTTGAGGATGGTCTTAGATCCCTTTGGTTTCCTTGTGCTGAGGAATTTGATGGGGGTGGGGGGGTCATTGGAGTACAGATCCATCATACATAGTTAGGGCGAGGTCAGCCTTAGTGACAATCTCCTTCTCAGTCATGTCCATGAGGGTGGTGGATTCGCTAGCAATGGTGACGATGCTGGATTGGGCTTCACTTTGGGCAAGCACATCAATGTGTTGGGCAGGGAGTGCATTCTTGAGGGTGGCAGCATAGGAGGGGTGGGATTGCATGTTCTGCTGGGTGGTGGGAATGTCATTCAGCACAGTTGCCACTTCCTAGAAAATTCTCTCTATTTTGGGTATTGTGGCCTTGAGTGAGGTGTTGAGGCTATTGGTTACTTTCTCCAGGAGTTGGGCTTGAGCCTTATGTCAAACTGCCAGATTCTCTAGCTGTGAGAGTGTGTCAGGGTTGAGTGCCTGGGGTCCTTTCTTGCTGGAATATGAGGAGATGGTGTGCTGGATCACTGTGAATAGAGCACGAAGAATGTCTTTGTGGATACTTTGTAGGGACAGAGCAGCTGTGGTGAATTCAAGTAGTGCCATTGGGATGGCTTCGAGCGGGATACCGGACTTGGGGACCTTAAGGCTGTACTTGTTGAGGGTAAGGTGTGCTGTGGATAAGACCAGGATTGGATGGGTGGGATCGAGGGCCAGGATCTTGGCCTTAGTCCACCTGGAAAAGATGTAATCATAGTCTCCCTTATTCCTTGTGGGCCAAGTACCAGATTGAGACCCCGCCAGAGTTCTTGACATCTTACCTTGTGGAGACTTGATGCCAGGATTTGAGATTTAGAGTTGGAGGTTTGGGTTTGGGTTTGTGAGGGCATTGGTGGTGTTGTATAGCCTCTTTCTTTGTGTCTAGGATATTGTTCCTACATTTTCTTTCTGGGGTCCTAGGGGTGCCACCTCAGGTGGTGGTGGTCACCCTATGTGGCATTAGGACCCAGGATCCTCACTGTCTGCTTCCATTTGACCACATCCAGATATGATACAAGATCCATCTACAACAATATCTCTATCACAGCAGTGGAAAAGTGAATGTCCTGCAAACCCTACAAGCACTTCCCCCCCTCCTCTAATCACCCACATGGTTTGTATGATGCTGTCATTGCAAGCCCTGGCTTAGATAGTAACTGGCCCTTGCAAGGCATCAAAGGTATTCTTGTCTATCATGCCCTTTTAAGTCTCAACTTGGTCCTGACTCTGCAGGTATGAATGTGCATTTTGTTGCTAATAGGACACACTGTTGTGCAGCTTCAGCTCATTTTCCATCCTCTTAACACTGATTACTTTGCAGCATATGTTCAGCACTTTGATGATGTGCAACAGCAAGATATTGTGAATGATGTTCACACTGGGACAGGAATGCATTTACTCTAAAGAGCTGTCAAATCAAATGGAACATGAATCAGCAGTGTCATCCCCATATATCTTGCATATGATCTCCCGCACACTTGATTCCACATTTTGGCAAAGGAGCACACCCACACTTGACTAAGGAAAACAGCTATGAGATGTCAAGTGAGTTTTGATTGAAAGAGCTTTACTATGCATTGTGTTCTGTTTAGTCTTATTACCATGGGGAACTGAGTAATAATAACAACCATCTTGCTAACATTCTTACTTGTGCTACTACTAAACTCAACATCTTTTGTGAATTCTTTCCCATATGATGAACCACTCAAAGGTATGCTGCAAGATTTAGACAGTTGTGAAAAGTGTCCAACTCTGATTAGTGTCTGTTGACTTTGCATGCAATGCCACTGTCACCATTGGTTGTAGGTCAAACATACATAGCTTAGAGACAAACCTCACAGTCCACCCACATGCACAGCTCGCATCCAATCCTCCCTTGTTGCAGTGGAAAGAGGATCTGTATTGTGTTACAATGGACTCTCTTGTTGAAAATAATACTCATGTGCTTTAGTGGGTCCTCAATAAGGAGCAAACAAACAGTTTTATCACTGCTTTCTTTTCAGATGCTAGAGTCTTCAATTGAGATGCTTTTCCAACTATGCAGCAAGTTGGCCCTGCAATGCTGATCATATCATTAATCCTTCAATCCTTACTGTCTATGATTTATGCCAATAGCCATTTTGCACTTTCTACTACACAAACAAGGGTTACAGAGCCCACTATGTCCAATCTCTTCAATACAATTATTCAGCATGTAATTACTAGACAACCAAACATTCATTTGGTGTACAAGAAAAGGTGCCAGTGACAGGATCATCCTTACCATTATTTTTAATTGACTGATTTTGACAGGGAATGGACTGGTGATGGGGCTAACAGGGGCCTCACTGGCTGTGATACAGTGCAGAAGCTGGACCTTGTTCTGTGTCACAGGCTCTTGGGTGGGAAGAAGATTGATATGGGGGTAGACGTCCTTTCCATCAGGGAAGTGAAGAGTTCAGGCTTGGATAAGAATAAACTGAAGGATTCTTTCATTGAACTTGCAGGAAAATTCACATTCTTACACCAGGCTCAGGATGGACAATACACCACACCTGTTACAAATGCTGCCTACACCTCACAAATACCACCTCTTCACTCCCTTATCATTGCTTAATCATTAACTATTCTTTCTGCATGAAGAACAGTTAAAGAACGGTTGACGAACACTTGCCTTATATGATAATAAGCCCCTATCCTGTGCAACAATAAAAGAACAGTTAACTATTTAACTCTTCCATCCTCATGGTCACTTAATGCTCCCTATCTAACATGTGTATGCGCAAGTATGTTTATCCACCAGTCATAACACAACTTGTGTCACCTCATGGTAACCAGTGGTACCAGCTTAATGCCTAGTATAGTCTATATAAATAAGCACTACATGGTCCGTGCAAATGTACTAGTAGTATAAATACTATGAACTAGTAGAACGAGACTCTAGTCTTGTTCTCCTGGAGTTTTCCCAAACTACCATCTCGCTTGACTACTCTAGTGCTCTAGTTCTCAAAAACACTAGACCCTTTGGTGGGTTTGGTCATTTCAACACCTTACATATGAGTTTTGGGTGAGGACATTGTCTTCACACTTTTCGATCACAGTGGTTCCATCTTCACCATCCTGTCAATATGCACTGCTTCTTCACATCTTGCTGGGCATCATGTTTACTCCATGCATGACCCTCAGCTTTGACCCTTCAGTCCATGAAGTCAAAGAACAGGACAAGGGACATTAAGGTGATGTTACTCAATGAGACAGTGGCATTTATAAACATTAATGAACTATTATTCATATCTGGCTCTTTGCATGGCCAAGGAACAACTGTTTGGAGTGGTCAGTTCACTTGATCAGGAGTGGAGCAAGAGGTGGTTGTCAAGGGTTGTTTTATAGACCCCTTGCAACAATATACTGAGGGTAATATTTTGGCGATGCTGAACAGTGCAGGGGTAGTCAGAATTTCTTAGCTAATCCATGAGCAGCTTGTTCAGACAGAACACCCCACCACACAAGATATTCGACTCATATACTCCACACACTCAGCCTTAGCATACCTTAGAACAACTTGAACCACCAGTACCAGTTACATGTTCTCTCCTGCTTGGTTATAGAGCCCAGAGGCTATCCTATCTTTGAATTCTCTTCCCTCATGGAGCTCCTAATTACATTTATGGATTGTGTTACCAGTGAGTGGCATTTACTAATTGCAATTCATCTTTTACTCATAATCATTTAGTACATGGTGATGCACTTAAGCTTGCTAAAATCATTTATCATAACATTAGGCTCTTCAACATTTTGTTTGCACCAGGGACAAAAAGAAAATTGCCTGAATACATACTGCAGAGCCTGTGCCAATCAGAAAATGAGTATGGCATGGACCTTTGCAAAGCCCTTGACAGTTTGATCAACAAGTACCACCCTCGTTGGGGTCTCCTAGCTGATTGTGGCTTTGGGGTTTCCATTTCTGGCCATCGAGATTTCTCCCCATCTGACAATTTGCTTTGCTCTAAGTCTCCTTCACCTTCTGAGCTCAAGTTCCCTCCTACCTATATGACAAGCTGTCTGCAAATGCTACTGCTGCAGCACTCATTTCAAGATTTCTGTTCAATCAATGTTGTCCCTGTCAAGTGGGATGATGATGTTGTCTCCATTTCATTGGATAATTTGGAAAGCATGGACAACATCAACATCCCTGTGGCCAACAATATGCCACTAGGGAATGGCATGGGTATGGGTAACCCACGTGGGTTGTGAGTATGGGTATCTGGTGGGCATGGATGTGGGTTTTCATTATTTGTGCTTAGCAGACTAATCCTAATCCTAATCCTTGATTATGATAAGCATTTGGAGTGGTTAGGATCAGGATTAGAACACATGGACTTTATATAAACTACTTTCCATTTGACTATTTTGTAATAGCTGTGATGCAGTGCCTGATGGCATGGGAATCCCACTTAGCCTTGGGGGGTCGGGTTGTAGTACTTATTACTGGCTACAGAATGATCCATTGCTCATGTGATTTGGCCCATGGGTGCTGGAGATATGCCCATTTGAAAACAGGACCATCTTTGCAATAACATGTACACTTTTGTGATAATTAGGGTGGAATATCACTATGTGGTATAGTCTCCCTTTGCATTAATCACTACTCAGTCCTCCTGGGTATGCCCTCAATTAATCCTTGATACACAGCAACTGGTAGTAGGATTAGGCTTAGCAATAATTAGAACAAGGGTTAAAAATGGTTAGGATTAGGACTCATCAGTATACTGTATCTTGTTAATGATAGATATCCATGGGATATCCATGGGTATTACACACCTCCATGCCACCTTCATGCCACCCCAATGGGTTTGGATATATGATGGATTGGCACTACACATACCCACCACTCAACCCACATCCATGATGGTGGATATGATTGTGGGTGTGGATGTAGGTGTGGGTGTGGGTTTGCACTACACATACCCACCACTAAACCCACATCCATTTCAGTGGGTGTGGGTTGAGCTGCTGATACCCCAGAGTATACCCACACCATTCCCTATATGCCACCAAAAGGCATGTGTGATGCAAACAAGAAGCTTCACCAAACAGTGCTTTTTTTGGTTGTTCATGTTTATGATCTGATGTATACTAGGAAATGGAATGTGGCCTTGGATGGCTGCAGAGCTCAGTCATGTTGGCCCAGAACAACCCATGGATCACAAACCAGAGCATGACTTAGAATCATTTTTCTACATCCTGCTCAGTATATGGCTACTTTTCAATGAGCCCAAGAATCCAAACTCCAATGACTGTCTAGCTGTCTGTTTTGACCCCTACTTCACCATCTTCAAGCCCACCATCCAGAAAACCCTTGTCATCCAGTCCAAGTTTGGCTGGATGATGCTCATTTTATTATGATTTTCCCCTTTCTTTTCTTATCTCATTACTTTGTACTACTATCACATCTCTTATCTTGGACTTACTTTCTGTAGCGACTCTTGGTCTTCTATGTAACGATACCTTATTCCAACTGTACCTTACGAAGGAACTTGATATTGAGCTCATAGGATATGTGATCCTAGACAACAGAGATTATGACAATAGTAGGATTGTGCCCTAGTAGGGACTTCAAGTGAAGGGGAAATAACCAGGAGGAAATAATGAGGTGAATAAGACTAAGGTTTGTACTACTATAAGTACAACTATATATACTATGAGAGACCGTGCACAGACCAAGCTATGCTAGAGGCTATACTGACCATAAGTAGTAAATAGTGTGATTACTGGATACCATGAGGTGATAAGAGAGATAAGAGCGGTTATTGCTATTGGCTGATAAGGGAAAGTGAGTCAAGAGGAAAAGCATGAGGCAACGATAAGAATGCAATGTGGTTGCCATGAGGTGCATAGCTGAGATAAGAGATAAGATCATGTGACTGGGTCACGTGATGGCATGTGACTAGATCATGTGACAAAGGTCATGTGATGAGGGCTTTGACAATAGTTGATGTATGTTCGGTATTTCTGTAATAGATTAGCAATGATTAGCAAAGTGAAGTGTACCAAAAGTTCAAGTAGTGTCGGCATTAGGGTCTTCTTTATGGGCGAGCGTTACAGTTTCTTTTCTATGATGACTAACTCTTATCTCCTGTTCTTCCCACCGGTATGCCAATGGAACTCCACTTGCTTATCATCATATACTTCCTTCTCTTTCTATCTCTTTCTTCTGTGTTCTATGCTTACTAAGCATTGTTTTATGATGTTTCTTCAGTTTCTATACTCATCATATATAAACCCTCTCACACACATTTCCCCATGCTTGAGCTCCCTTGTAATACACACTTTTTGCTCCTCTTGGTCTCAGCCCAAGTCCCCTTGATTTTGCTGGTATCAGCCCAGTCTCCTTGAACCTCTGAACTGTTGGATTGTTATGCTTGGTCCGGGTAGGAACGAGTGTAGCCTTTGAGTGGTCAAGGGACAAAAGCGTCAAGTCAAAAGTACAATGAGGACTTATAGAACAGAGGGTCGAAGATCAAGGGTACTTGTGGGGGCGTCCACACAAGGGTCAAGGGGACTGGGCTGAGGCCAGTAGTTCAAAGGTTCAAGGGAGCTGGGCTGGAACCAGCGGAGGGCGAGGCAAGAGCAAATAGATTGTACATGGTACAAGAAGACAAAGGAGCTCAAGCATGGGGAAACGCTAGAGCAGTATCTATGACTTATATATGTTGGATATACAAGTGTTAAGGGCAGGCATAGAAAAGAATAGAAACGGGTGGAAGAGATGATGACTAAGTAAGTGGAGACCGTTGGGATGCCGGCAGGAAGAACACGTGAGAGGAATGTGTCATCATAAAAGAAAGAAAAGATAAGTCCGCAGAGAGTAAATGAGATGCATTGTTGATACAAAACAAGAAGGAAAAGAGAGAATCATAACACTTCGCACATGTTCTTAGACTGATACTTAACACACTCCCCTCCAACCTATGATGATACTATTTTGATGACGATGAGAATCACCCATGGGATCAGGACACTTGGGCCCGGGACGAGGTTGACAGATCTAGGAGAAGGGAGGATGGAGATAGTGACACTGGGACTGAAACGACCAAACCCACCAAAGGGTCTAGTGTTTGAGAATCAAGAGTACTAGGGGTGGTCAAGTGCGATGGTAGTTTGGGAAAACTCCAGGAGAACAAGACTGGGGTGTCTTGGTCTACTAGTTCTAGTATTTATACTACTAGTACATGCGCACAGACCAAGCTGTGCTTGATAAGAGCTACATACGCTATAGGCTATGGCTGTACATAAGATAAGAGCTATTAGTGCCATAGGATGATAAGCATACCTGTGCTATGATGTCATAGATAGGGTCACGTGACTAGTCATGTGACATACCATGTGTTTGTCTAGAGCATGTATCCATGTGGATCAATATCGTGGGAAAGTAATGGCCTTCGTGGGAAAGTAAGCAAGTGGAGCATTAGGATAAGGAGTGTAGTGTGTCTGTTAGTGGATGCGACACTTGTGTCTTTTCTGGTTGGAAAAATACTGGAAAAATAAGGGAAAAATAGGGAATGTAACACTACCCCCCATCTATAGTCAAGCATCCTGATTGACTAAAGAGGCGGCAGCTTGTTGGGCCAGCAAACAGAAGCATGCCAGAGCAACAAAAGGCGACGGGTAAGAGGATCGGGGTCCATAGTGAGTGGCCAAGCATCACTCATGGGCCAAGGATTATCCCAAGTCCAATGACCAAGAGGCCATCCATCATCATCAAAGTGACTGGCAAAATCAGTGGCATGGAGAAGACCAAAGGGCATAGGAACTAGATCATTTTCATGAATGAGGGGATCACCAGGATCTGATGAGTCCAAATCCGGAACGGAATGAACTGATTCATCATCAGACCAATCTGCATCGCCCCAAATGGAGGTAGTATTATGCTCCGTGAAGACTTCGCTATTATTATGATAAACCATATTCCAAAGTTCGGTGTTGCACATGACTTCGTCTGAGAACCCAGGAAGTTCATCCCAAGTAGGCCCAGGGGCACCGGGCCAATTACCCAGAGGGTCACCATAAGTATCAATGAACTCCGGTTCATCAAAGCATGTTCGGTGAGGAAATGTGCATGGAAGAGGTGTGACATAGTGAAGATGTCCATAGGGAAAGACAGAGGTGAGGAAAGAGTAGATAAATGCAATGCAGGCAGCAAAAGACATTGTGGGAGCAGGGCTCAACCAGAAGTGATATGTAAAATGCGTTGTTTACCCTGATGACACCCCAGGGCATTTAATCAATGTCAAGTTGATCAAATGGAAGACAGCTTTCTGGCACTTCAGGTATGGGCTTGCCACAATGATGGAATAAATCAAAGAATTCAAATGACGTCATGCAGATGCGTCGCGGAGCATTCGGATGAGCGACGTGGAATTCATCTATGGCTGTCTGAGCATTTCCAAGATTAGATTCAGATTCCCAAGTGCGATCCTCTTCTGAATATCCTTGCCAATGAACAAGAAATTCAAGGCAACGGCCTTTCCATTGGGAGTCAACAATAAAGTCAACCTCGTATTCAACATCTCATTCCTCGGTGACCTCCACAGGTCCTGGCCAGAAAGTGGGTTGTCCCTCAAGTCATTCTTTGTAGGGTTTAACATGAGAGATGTTCACTACCGGGTGAATTCTCATAGATTTGGATAGTCGCAGTTCAACTGCATTAGGACCGATTAGTTTAGTGATTTCATAGGGTCCTAGCCACTTTTCAGAGAGCTTCTTCGAAACACAAGTTAATTTGAGATGTTCCGTGGAAAGCCAAACTTTATCAGTGATGGCATAATCTGGTACAACAGATCTATGCTTGTCAGCTTGGGTTTTCATATGGGTTTGTGCTTTCTCGAGATTAGATTTTGTTTGTGTTAGAACATCGGCAATGGAAGTAACAAACTGCTCTGCAGCTGGTGCTTTCATTGAATGCTGTTCAAATCCAATGCGGAGTTCATAAGTTCGAGTAACAGAGAAAGGAGTTTTCTGTGTAGAAGCTTGTCACTTTGAGTTGTATGAGAACTGGGCAATAGGTAACCAATAGACCCATTCATCTTGCTTTTCTGAGGTGAATAACTGAAGATATTGTTGCAAGTCACGATTCATTCGTTCAGTTTGTCCATCCATCTGAGGATGAAAAGCGGTTGATAATTTAGACTGTATTTGTAATGCTCGCCCATATAGCGCCCTTACAAGTGGTCCTGAATGCCGACACTACTTGAAATTTTACTACACTTCACTTTTCTAATCATTGCTAATCTATTACAGAAATACCGAACATACACCAATGCATTGTCCAACAGCAATCACGTGACCTTAGTCACATGATCTAGTCACATGCCATCACGTGACCCCAGTCACATGATCTTATCTCTTATCTCGGCTATGCACCTCATGGCAACCACATTGCATTCTTATCGTTGCCTCATGCTTTTCCTCTTGACTCACTTTCCCTTATCAGCCAATAGCATTAAACGCTCTTATCTAGAGTCTATAGCATAAGTACCTCTTATCTCTCTTATCGCCTCATGGTACCCAGTGGACATACTATTAACTACTTATGGTCAGTATAGCCTTTAGCATAGCTTGGTCTGTGCATGGTCTCTCTTAGTATATATAGTCGTACTTATAGTAGTACAGACCTTAGTCTTATTCACCTTTTGTTATTTCCCCTTCATTGATATACATCCTCTGTTGCCACTAGGATCACATATCCTACTTGGTCGACTCACAACATCACAAGGTTCCTTCGTAAGGTATAGTTGGAACAAGGGTCGTTATAGTATTCCTAGTCGATGACACAGATCTTGCATAACTTGTGATGCAAATTGTGGTCCTCGATCAGAAATAATGGTTCGTGGAAGACCATGTTGTTTCCATACATGGGTCAAATAGAGTTTAGCAGTTTCAAGTGCAGATATGGCTTTATTGCAGGGAATGAATTCGACTTCTTTGGAGAAGCGATCAACAATCACTAGGATTGAGTCAAATCCATTGCAAAGGGGAAGATCAGTTGTGAAATCGACAGATAGATCTTGCCATGGTTTTTCTGGTATGGGCAAGGGTATTAGCTTTCCTGCAGGTGCAATATTTTGACCTTTGAAACGAGCACAGTGATCACAGTGTGAGACATAGTCCTTAACTAATGTGCTCAGTCCTGGCCACATATAGCTGCATTGGATCAATTCCAATGTTTTCTCTGCTCCAGGATGTCCTGCAAGCGGAGTGTCATGGTGTAGGCATAGGATTTCCATATGAAGATCATCGACATCAGGGACGAAGACCTTTCCATTTTGGTCTGCTAGCAATTTTTCCTGCTCCATACAGACTTGGTTATCATTACACAGTTTTGATACAGCGGTTTCTTTCAACCGAAATGTAGCATTCTTGATTCGTTTACGGAGTGAATCAGCATCTGTTTCAAGATAGATAGTTGTTCTGATTTGTTCTTGTGGAATTATTGTTATTCCTTTATTGTCGTCCTCTTTTCCTTCAGCATGATCTTCTCTTCTAGAGAGAGCATCTGCTTTACCCATAGAGGTTTCTGGTTTATGAAGCCATTTAAAATTGAAGTGTGATAGATATTAAGCCCAGCGGGCTTGTCTATGATTAAGATCTTGTCGTTTCATGAACCATTGAAGATTAGCATGATCATTCCAGATCTCAAATTCATATTGGGCTCCTTCCAAGTAATGATGCCAGAGTTCTAGACTTCTGATGACAATAAGCATTTCTTTATCTGCAATAGGATAGTTGCGTTCTTCTGGTGACATGGAGTGTGAAGAGTAAGCAACTGGATGCCATTTGCCATTAATTTTGATAGAGAGCACAGCTTCGGTGGCATAATCTGAGGCATTGGTTTCTAAACGGAATGTTTTGTCATTATCTAGGAAAGCAAGGATAGGTGCAGTGGTGAATTTCTTCTTGAGCGTGTCAAACGCTGTTTGTTGTGAATCAGTCCATTTGAATGGGTTATCTTTCTTGGTGAGATCATTAAGAGGGCGAGCAACCTGTGCATAGCCTTCAATGAATCGACGATAGAAGTTTGCTAGTCCAAGAAAACTTCGGACTTGTCTAACTGTAGTAGGTGTAGGCCAGTCAAGTACTGCCTTAACCTTGTCTTCATCCATTTGAATACCATTTGGGGTAATAGTCATTCCTAGAAATTCTACTTCTTTGACACGGAAAGAGCACTTTTCTGGTTTGACAAAGAGATCATGTTCTTCGAGGCGACGGAGTACTTCAAGTACAATCCGATCATGTTCTTGTTGATTATCTGTTTTGGTGAAGATCATGAGATCATCAATATAAACAACACAGACGTTGTCCATGTCGGAGAATAGATCATTCATCATTGTTTGGAATGTTGCTGGTGAATTGCATAAGCCAAAGAACATTACTAGAGGTTTAAAGGCTCCTCGATGGCAAACAAAGGCGGCTTTTCATTCGTCTCCATCTTTGATGCAGACATTGTTGTATCCCCATCTAAGATCCATTTTTGTAAAAAGCTTTGATCCTTTAAGCTTGTCTACAAGCTGCGAGATTAAAGGAAGTGGGTAGTTATTCTTGATGGTGTGTTCATTTAAATATCGGTAATCTTGTACCATTTGCTTTTTACCATCTTTCTTTGGTACAAAGAACATAGGGGAAGTTTGTGGTGATTTAGAAGGTCGAATATAGCCTTTTCTGAGCTGATCGTCTATGAAGTCGCTGACTTCTTGCTGTTTGGTAGGAGAAAGGGGAATCAAGTGTCCTTTCTTTGGAACAAAGGTTTCTTTGAAATCTATGGCATGGTCCCAAGGTTTTCGAATAGGCATACGCTCTGATGCTTTCTTTGAGAATACATGAAGATACCTGTGATATTCTTTTGGCACTAGATCCATAGGCATAGGATCTGTTTTCTTGGGTTGATCAAGTTTTGCAGCATTGATGCATACAAGTAAGTCGCGTTCTTCCTTCTCAATAGTTTTAAGAAATGGGGTGCTAGATCTTGATTGACAGGATGCAGGGCAACGTGTCATACGGACAGTTCCTGTTTCCCAATCAATTTCGGGGTTATGTTGCTTTAGCCAGGTAAAACCTAAGATCATTTCATTTTTATCAAGATCTGTTACTTTAGCAATTGTCTTTTCGTGATGTCCAAGATAGTTGATCAAGATTTCGGCATAGTGTGTTAGATTTCCTGCAGAGTTTCATGTTCCATCAATGTTAAACACTGGGATTGGTCGATCCAAGGGTTGAAGAGGTATTTTGTTCTTTACAGCCCAATCATGATCAATAAAAGTTGTATTGGCTCCTGAATCCAATAGTGTGCGAGCAGGGACTGAATGTCATTTGTCAAGAACAATAGAGATTGGTAATATGATATCCTTGGCAGGATTCCCTCGAATTTGGGATATCTCTGGTTTTGGTAGCATTTCTGCTATTTCTTTTTCTGATAGAAATGAATACATCTTGTGGATGTCTAGGCGTTTCTGTTCAAGAGTGTCTGGGGTTGTGTGAAGAAAATTCACTTCAACCATATCTGGGATTTCCAATAGACTATTAGAGGAATCAAGTGCTGGTATTTTGTCCCAGCCAAGCTCTGAATCAATCGAAGGCCCCTCTAGACTTGGATAAATAGATGAGTTATTTACAATTTCGGAACTTGTGGATTGAGATGCAGCTTGCTTGCCCAGATCATTCAAGCTGCATTGGCTTTTCCCTTGTTGGAAGGCATAGCTTGAAATAGAGCTCTGACTTCATTAAAAGTCATTCCTCTTGCTGCACGTGGTAGAGATTCTTGTACTTGTTCCCATGGCGTAGTGGGTTCTTGAGTGTTTGTAGCGCGAAGCATTCTTCCTTTGCTGCATGTGGATTTATGTTGTCCTCTGGACCAATTACAATGTGGGCAGCGAGTGGAAGATTTCTTGCAATCTTTAGCGAAGTGTCCTGTACCTCCACAATTGAAACAACTAGATGGGGTACTAGGTTTCTGCCCTTTCCTCTGTGGTCGACGAGTGAAGGCGATGTCAAGATCTTCTTCTTCTTCTAGATCTAGAAGACCAATGTCCATCCGATTATGGCAATTGGATCTTTTCTCTGTTCGTTCAAGAATGAGTCCAATAGATTCTTGAATGGTTCCGATTTCAGATACAATTTCCACATAGGGAGCGATCTCATGTTGACGCTTCTTTTCTCTGGTGATCTGTGCAAGAATAGAAGGTCTCATGCTTTTCTCGAGTACAGCACAAGCGTGAGCTCCATCGATTCCAGCCATGTTATACAGGGATTCAAACTTCATAATGAATGGCCCTGTCTTGATCTCCTTGATGGAACTTATTGAGCTCTTGTAAAGCCCAATCTTTCTGATTAGTGTGATGAAAGAACTTGGGTAGTTCTTCTTCTAGTTGTGACCATTAATAGATAGATACTTGAGCAAGTTGAGTTTCAGCGAACTTTCCTGCAGTAGGTCCTTTGAGTCGTGATAGGACTGCTTGGACTGCAGTATATGATGTAGGTGGAATGGCTCCTGCATTGAGATGTAACCATGCCTGAATTTTAGCCCACCATTCATCAAACTTTGCGTGGCTTCCATCATAGTCTCCTGGGTCTGCGAAGACTTCTACTTGTCTGGAATAACCTCCTGCTGCTGCTGCTGCTGCTGCTGCTCCGGCAGCAGTGATGCTTGCTCTAGAGAGGTCATCAACTTGATCTTGTAGATCACTGTTTTCTGTTATGAGATTAGCGACTTGTGTTTCAAGCCGGCGATGTTCTGTTCCTAGATTTTCACATGCTTGAAGGGTAGTGGTCATGATGTCTAGTACTGCATTGAATTTTTCTTGGTTTTCTGCCATGCTAGCTGGACTAAGAGTTTCGCGGAATGCCTGAAAGGCTTCTACCAAAGGGTTGGCAGACATGATGATTTAAGCGGGGTAGTTGAAGTTTGATTCAGTTCCTGAAGAAGAGTGATCGGCTAGATCAGCTTCTTGTTCTTCAATTCTAGGAGGTGGTACTTGAATTGGTCTAGGTTCTGGGAGTGGTTCTCCTCTTTCGGCAGCTGCTTGTTGTTCAGCAATAGCAGCTTCTCTTGCTTGCCTAATGTGTATCTGGTTTCTTTGATGCAACATGTGGTTGCGACGATGAAGGTCTTGATTGTGTTCTCTCACAATTTGTCAGCGAACTTCCTCAGTGATTGGCCCAAGGTTCTCAGGTCTGACCTCAATATTCTTAGCTGGTAAAGGAGTATGAATGGAATTTTGATATTCAATATGGACAGAAACGTAAAGGTGTCCTAAGCGCTGAGTGGGGTCTGAGTGTAGGAGGGTGGTAGCCAACAGTACTATCAGGAATGCGGTACCAGTGAGGAAGGCGAGGGTTAATAGGAATAGGGGTATCAGATCTCTCTCTAATCCATATTCTTTCCTCAATACGATCATGTGCCTCCTGGACCTGACGTCTGGCCCTCTCAATGCGTCTAGGGTCTCAGGGTTGGTGAGCAGCAAGTTGTATGCCCTTGAGTATAAGTCTCTCGATCTGTTGGGCTTCACTCTCTGCATGCAGATGAGTATCCTGATTTCTGTGGTTGACATCACGCTGGGCTAGTTGTCTGTTGGAAAGGTAAAGGTAAATGGGGTCCCAGTTAATGGGATCGGATAGCTCTGAGGGAGCATGGAGTGGTGTACTAGGGTTATATAGATCGGATCCGAGCAGTGGATATACAATCTCAAGATCTGCGAGAGTAGGGGTTAGGCGATTATCTGGTTCTGCATTTGTTCGTCCTAACTGACCCGGCAAGTCGAAGGTATTGACTGTAGTAGCCCTGTATAGGGTTGAGGGTGCATCATCTGGCGCTAAAGTTGTCCTATTGACAAGGGTCCTGTACCCTTGGTCTAGACTCGAACAATAATCAGATAATTCCGATTCCTATATGGACTCGTCAGTCCTATTCCGTACTTGACTAGTGACTAGTCAATCAGTACCTGTAGGGGTTCCTCCTGTTCTTCTCTCTTTATCTGGACTTCGTAATCAGATGGGTTGTAGTCATTCGGGTTATATGAGCCTGATCGAACTGCTTCTTCCAGTACTAGATGGAAGACGTTCGGAAAGGTAGAGGGTCCTGCTTCTTGTGGAGAGGATGCCGGTGGTGGAAGGCTGGTCCTTCCTGCGATGACATAATCAAAGATGTTGGAGATGTGATAGTACGGCACTACCAGAGTGCGGGGTCAATAGCATCGCGATAACGGCCTATCAATAACCTACTGGTCAATCAATCAAGTGGTGGTGATGAAGTAAGGGGGTCCCGTTGAAGGTAGCTAGTCTTCGACGGTTAGTATAGTCTTGTTCTAATGAAACGACCAAACCCACCAAAGGGTCTAGTGTTTGAGAATCAAGAGTACTAGGGGTGGTCAAGCGTGATGGTAGTTTGGGAAAACTCCAGGAGAACAAGATTGGGGTGTCTTGGTCTACTGGTTCTAGTATTTATACTACTAGTACATGCGCACAGACCAAGCTGTGCTTGATAAGAGCTACATACGCTATAGGCTATGGCTGTACATAAGATAAGAGCTATTAGTGCCATAGGACGATAAGCATACCTGTGCTATGATGTCATAGATAGGGTCATGTGACTAGTCATGTGACATACCATGTGTTTGTCTAGAG
>JBBPQG010000486.1:0-19351 GCA_038092395.1 Boletus variipes var. fagicola | reverse complement strand
GGGTCTAGTGTTTGAGAACCAGAGTACTAGGGGTGGTCAAGTGTGATGGTAGTTTGGGAAAACTCCAGGAGAACAAGACTGGGGTGTCTTGGTCTACTGGTTCTAGTATTTATACTACTAATACATGCGCACAGACCAAGCTGTGCTTAATAAGAGGTACATACGCTATAGGCTATGGCTGTACATAAGATAAGAGCTATTAGTGCCATAGGACGATAAGCATACCTGTGCTATGATGTCATAGATAGAGTCACATGACTAGTCATGTGACGTACCATGTGTTTGTCTAGAACATGTATCCGAGTAGATCAATATTGTGGGAGAGTAGTGGCTTGCATGGGAAAGTAAGCAAGTAGAGCATTAGGATAAGAAGTGTAGTGTCTGTAGTGGATGTGACACTTGTGTCTTTTCTGGTTGAAACAAAGCCTAGAAAAATAGAGAAAAATAGGGGAAAAATATGGGAGTGTAACAGTATCCACATACTATACAATGTGAAATAACCGTCAGGCTCACCCCCATGGATTCCTCGACTTGTGATGAATTGATCTGATCACACACTTTAGCTGTCGCCACAATGCCATACATAAATCCAGATTCATACCTTGTTCCCATTACCATTGTAGATCTCTGGATTTTCTGTTGTGGAGTCACAGATTCCCCAAAGGATGGTGGTCTTGCCAGAGTTGGCAGGTCCAATGATAAGGATTCTGAATCAGCCGAACTTCTCTTGGAGGTTCTCGAAGTTCTCTGTGTTTTTGGTAGACATTCTGAAAGAGTAAGTGTGAAGAAGAGTGTGATTTAGAGACAAGGGTTCCCAGGTGGTGGAAGCAAGGAAACAAGAACCAGGCAGTTATTAAGGACTTGAGATTCCAACATGGTGGCCAAACCGTGGTTCCCACTTTCTGATTTCCCACCTGGCTCATACCAAGACGTCTGCATATCTGTGGCGTCATAGAGTCCTTCATTCCCAGTGAATCAAAATGGTAAACTTCATTATCGTGCATTCATGATCAACAGAAGCTTGCTGATATCGACAAGTCTCAATTGCGGACATTGTTGTGTTTCACGATGTGAAGCAAATGCTGAGGATGAGACAGTGTGCAGGTTCAGACATGACTCGTGAGCATGCTGTAAGCCTTACTTACCTGATATCACCCAATCCAACATTCCTTTACCCACTGCCGATGCCACAGTCAGAGCACGTTTGGCATACACAGAACAGTATATAGAGGGCTACAATACACTAATGTACATCTATCTCTTTTTCCCCTCTTTCTGTCTCACCTATATATGCTCATCCATGTTCTGTTCCCATGTGAGCGCTACTAGTGTTTCCATCCTCGTGGGCTGTTTCCACTTTTTTTGAACATTATCAGAGTGTATCCCTGCCCCACTGTGTCGCCACTGAGCGACTGTCCTTCACCGTCACCACGCCCATCACCCAGAGCCGTTCACGGCTCAATGCCATCCCCAATGACAAACCCACCATTCCAGTTGATCCCTTGTCACCATCACCATCAACATCACTGTCACTCCCTGCCTCTCATCACTCATTGTCAACATCGCCACCTATTGGACCTCCATGATCACTGACACCAACAAGCAGCCTATCAAGTTCATCATCGGATGTGCCAGGACTTCTAGACCTTTCCTCGTCTTCCGATTCATCAAGTGATTCACCCCCTCATTACATCACCCCCTGTTTTCCCACCATGTCAGGTTTGTATCAACAAAGCTCACCCATCAAACCGCCAACCCTCACATCAGGTGAAGTCATGCCTGAACAGCTCTGCAAGTGGGAGATGGGTTGCTTCCAATATTTCCTGCACAAGTCGATCCCTGCCGATGGACAAGTACAACACGTTGCTTGGGGCCTTTTAGATCCTCACATCCAACAATGGTATTCTGTTGAAGCTGCTTGACTTAACCTTTCAGACTTTGGCGTGTTCATGGAGGAAGTCTGCTCCTACTGGCTGCTGATGGACTGGGCTGCAGAGCTGCATTTGAAGATGCTCACTGTAACGCTCGCCCTCACAATGCCTATAAAAACCTAGAAAACCATTACCTTTTACTTTCTTGACCTTTACTAAATCATTACAGAAACCATCCAGTCACCAATTAACATAACAAGCAGTCACATGATCTTGTCACATGACCTTATCTCTTATCTCGGCTATGCACCTCATGGTTTACACATTGCATCCTCATGACCGCCTCATGCTTTTCCTCTTGACTCACTTTTCCTTATCGTCCAATAGCAATAACCGCTCTTATCTAGAGCCTATAGCAATAGTCTCTCTTATCGCCTCTTGGTTCCCAGTGGACACACTTTTAACTACTTATAGACAGTATAGCCTCTAGCATAGCTTGGTCTGTGCATGGTCTCTCTTAGTATATATAGTTGTACTACTAAGCAGTGTAGACTCTAGTCTTATTCACTTTGTTCTTTCCCCTTCTTGGCCATTCCTCTTACTTGTTTTCCTCTTGTTATTTCCCCTTCATTGATATACATTCTCTAACTTTTGGTTAGACTCACAACGTTACAAGTTCTCCCTCATAAGGTTCATAGTGGGAACAAGGGTCGTTACACTCACGTCATGTCAAGGTTCTTGCCCTTTCCACAAGTGGGTTGTTGATGACCAGACTCAAAATTCAATACTCGTCAATGACGAATCCCATATGTCTGATCAAGCACTATGCTATCACTTCAAGGCAAACATGAACAAGGAGTTATCAATTGAATACCATTCCTCCAACTGTAAGAACGAGGCCTCTTTCCACAAATGGGTTGAGAAGGTTAAGAAACTAGATGAGAAACGCTTGTGAGAGGCATGTACCTTATGCAAAACTATCAATGCCTCACACCATCATAGCTCCAAGGGTCGTTCCAATGGAGATGGAGATTGTTCCAAGGACGACACTTCCTGCCGTGTTAAACCTGCTGGCAACACATCGACATCACCTCGTTTACCCCTGCTGACAGATGACGAACGGAAACTGTTGCATGAGAACAGCGGTTGCTTCAAATGCAGGTTGCCCTTCCAAGAGCACACCACCCATGATTGTCTCAACAGTTTCCCCAATGCTGCTACCTACAAGATGCTCACGACTGAAAGCATCAAAAGGTTGGGTAAGAAGAACGCGCCGGTCAAGTGCACTATGACAGTTGTGTCAATGGACCATGAGGAGCTTGTTGCCATTGTCATGCCTTCTGCTGCACTTGGTGATGGGACCAATTCTGGTGATGAGTGCATGGCTCCATTTTCTTCTCTGCAACTTCTTTGGAAGTGCTCTGTTACAGGTCCCCTAGTCAATTTTCTGATTGAGGTGGACACTCTTATTGACAACAGTTCCTCCCTAGTTCTGATTAATGAGTCACTCATTGAACAGCTTGGTTTGCATTTGCACAAACTCCATAAGCCTGTTTCCATCAAGACCGCTCTTTCCTTGTCTACTTGTGATGACTCCTTTTGTCTTTCACAATATGTTAATCTTTCTGTGTCTTCCTTAGATTCTCGTTTTCAAAGTTGTACTGTCTGCACAATTGTTTTGCCATCTCTTTGTCATCCCATCATCCTGGGCTTTCCCTTCTTGCAACATAACAGCATCTGTATGGATCACGGTTCGCGTTCATGCATCATTAAATCTTCAAATTACAACCTCTTGCACCCACCAATCACATCTTCACCTTCCTTGCCTCCTCATGTGCTGTCTGGTTCAGAGATTCATGCATGGATCACTAAGATGCAAGAGGAACTACTTTCCATACTGCATTTACAGAAACTCATTGTGGATGCACACTGTGATCCTATGTCCCTGCCTAACCTTGTGGCTGCTGTCCACACACACATTCAACAATTGGCGAAACTTGAAGACCTGTGGGACCATGATCATCATGTTAAAGAGGAGTATCAGGACTGTTTTCCCCCCGACATTCCACATTGCAACACTCTCCCTGACAACATTTTGTTTCACATATACCCTAAGGATGCAAACAAGCGCATCCAGCTACATTCCTATGATTGCCCAAAGAAGTATCATGAAGTGTGGCATACCTTGCTACAACAACACATCGCTGCCGGATGACTACACCCTTCCAACAGTGAACACTTGTCTCCCACCTTCATTATCCCTAAGGTGGACCCGACGGTCTTGCCTCGCTGGGTCAATTATTTCTGTGTCTTGAATGCTAATACTGTCCCTGATAAACACCTGCTTTTTCAGATTGAGGAGATATTACGCAACTGTGCCAAGGGTAAGATTTTTAGGAAGATTAATATGACTAATTCCTTTTTCCAGATGAAAGTTCATCTGGACGATATCAAGTGGCTGGCAACACACATGCCATGGGGTCTCTATGAATGGATGGTTATGCCCATGGGTGTATGTAATGCGCCAGCTGTTCATCAGCGATGTATGTGTGGTGTCCTTCAGCACCTGATTGGTAAAATTTGCCATGTTTATCTTGATGATATTATTATTTGGTCGCAGACTGTTGATGAACATGAGAGGAATGTCCGTCAGGTCTTGGATGCCTTGCAGAATTCCCATTTGTACTGCTCCTTGAAGAAGACCTCACTGTTGCTCCGAGATCAATTGCCTTGGACACCACATCTCCACACATGGTATCGAGCCAGATGGTAGTAAGGTGGCCCATATCCTTGATTGGCCTTGCCCATGCTCGGCAAGTGAAGTTCAGTCCTTCCTTGGACTGGTTCGTTACCTGGCGGACCACCTACCTGACCTTGCTAAGTTCACCTCCATTCTTAACCCTTTGACCACCAAGACCACTGAATTGTAGTTCCCTGTTTGGTCTTCCCATCACCAGGCGGTGTTTGATGGAATCAAACAGTTCGTGACTAACCCAGTGTGCCTTACAATCATTGATCACGACCTACCTGGTGACAATTAGATTTTCTTGACTACGGATGCTTCTGATTTTTGCACAGGTGCCATGCTATCTTGGGGTCCTGACTGGAAATCAGCACATCCTGTGGCCTTCGATTCAGTGTCATTGCAGGGAGTAGAGCTCAACTACCCAGTCCATGAAAAGGAACTGCTTGCTATTATCCACACGCTGAAGAAGTGGCAGCTGGAATTGCTCGGTAATCATATTGTGGTGTACACTGACCACCGCACCTTGCAGAACTTTGGTTCTCAATGTGAACTCTCATGGTGCCAGGCATGATGGGCTGAATACCTGGCCCATTTCGACTTGGATATCCAGTATTAAGGGTGAAGATAATGTCACTGCAGATGCCTTGTCATGTTGACGGGAGGGTCCCTCAGATGAGGAATCAGTATACTTTGCAGACATTCATAATGTTGCAGCCTCACTGACTGATATATGCCTGCAGGGCTCCGACCACACAATGGGTACCAGCCATGTACAGCATGACCATTCACTCATATTGGAAATATTGCATGGTTATACAGAGGACCCATACTGCCAGAAACTGTTTGGTTTGCTTGGTACACTCCCTGGTCTCACAGAGCACGTCAGTTTGTTGTATATCTCAGAGCATCTTGTTGTTCCTCAGGTGACGGATCTCCATGAATGCCTCTTTCACCTTGCACATGATGCAGGGGGTCATTTTGGTGCAGACAAGACTTACACTGCACTTTGGAACTCGTTCTACTGGCCTAACATGCGATGTGATCTATTGGAGTCATACCTGCCTGGCTGCTCGGCATGCATGCATAACAAGTCTACAACAAGTGCTCCCACCAGTCCTCTACATCTGTTACTGGTTCCAGATGGCTGTGGGGACTCCGTCACAATCAATTTCATTGGACCACGGCTGGAAGACAAAGGTTTCAACATGATCATTTCCATGACTGATTGGTTGGGCTCAGACATCCATCTTGTGCCTTGTTGAGACACCATCACAGCATCACAGTTTGCAACACTCTTCTTTGATCACTGATACTGTGAAAATGGTCTGCCATGCGAAGTCATTTTGGATTGAGACAAACTCTTTTTATTGAGATTCTGGAAGAGCCTGCATAAACTGATGGGGGTACAACTGAAGATGTCGAGCTTGTATCATCCTCAGACAGACAGAGCAAGCAAACACACAAACAAAACAGTCAATCAGGCCATCTGATTCCTTGTTGAACTCAATTAGAAAGGCTGGGTTAATGTTCTACCTCGGGTACAATTTTATATGATGAACTCTGTTAATGCAAGTACTGGTTTTTCTCCTTTCCAGCTTCACCTGGGTCACTCGCCATGTGTAGTCCCACCTATTGCTGAAAGTGACTTGGACCAGGACAATTTCAACACTCATGCCTTCCTGTTGTGGCTCAAGTCAGATGTTCTGGAAGCTTGGGATAACCTTCTGACAGTGAAGGCTCATCAGGTGGCCTTGGCAAATTGATGTCATTCGCCAGACCCTTGTTCAAAGTTGATGACCTTGTGTTGCTCTCCACCAAGCACTGTTGTTGGGAGTACCTTGCCAGTGGCAGCAAGCATGCTGCCAAGTTCATGCCTCGCTTTGACAGGCCTTATCGTGTCGTCAAAGCAGACCACTCCTCATCCATGTATACCCTCGCACTGCCTGCCAGCTCATGGATATCTCCCACCTTCCATGTCAGCCAACTGCATCATTACCATGCAAATGACGGAGCTCTTTTGCTACGGTCTACTAGGGGGGTACTCTTTTGTCGCCTTCACTACATTATTGCTATTGTTCTCCTTTACTTGTTTCTCTTTAGACTCTGTCTCGCACTCTATGGAGTTGTATTCGTACTAGAGTCATCCTCCAGATAGTTTCTCCTTTTTTGTCTATTGTTTACATACTCACACGGCGCCCCGCCTCCACTCTATATTTAGCCTCTCCTTTCTGTTCCGCTTCCATATGGGATTCCTTTGGACTTCTGCCCGCATGGCATTCCTCTTTTAGATCACACTACCACATCCCACAGTTCCACATCATCAGGATGGACTATATGGAGCATGGTCGTTCTTCGGACTCCCGCCTTCTTTTTCCTCTTATATCACTTACCTTACTCGCACAGACCAGGGGCCTACCATATATATACTCTGTACTTTTATCATGTATTTCCTTAAGCTAGTTCTATGCAATATCAGCATAGTTCTAGTGATACTGCCCGAGAGCTCCAGCGGCTAGTACCTGGATATCGGAGACCCATTGAGCCCACCTTGAGTCTCAGTTCGTCTTCTGAGATAGATTGTGGTAGACATCACCTAGCAGGCTCCTCTACTCATTACCTTGCCCTCTACTTGTTGAACTCATTCAGGCCAAGGTAACTTCACGCTCTGCTCGTCACTAAACTGTGCTGTGTGTTACATCTTTTCCCTAATTGACAGCCATCTCGTCCAGATCCCATGTTGACATCAGATGATAGGTTTGAACACTGTATAGATTGTATCCTGGAGGAGACCAGGTTGGTTGAGGTCAGCAATATCTTGTCCGTTGGAATGGATTTGGTCTGGAGAATGATGAATGGTTGCCTCATAAGGAGCTTGAAGATTGTGAGGCTTTGGATATCTGGGAGTCTTCTTCTCATTCATAGGGGGGGAGGGTGTGAGCCATACTTACCTGATATCACCCAATCCAACATTCCTTTACCCACTGCCGATGCCACAGCCAGAGCACGTTTGGCATACACTGATGTACATCTATCTCTTTTTCCCCTCTTTCTGTCTCACCTATATATGCTCATCCACGTGGTGTTCCCATGTGAGCGCTACTAGTGTTTCTGTCCTCATGGGCGGTTTCCACATGCACTCATTTGTAAAGTTTGGTTCATCTGGCTGTCCATGTTGACCGACTGTCAATGACCAACATTCCCCATGGCATTGCACTTACATAGGGAAAAGGTGATGATGATGCACACCATCCTTATGCAGGGAGAGAAGTTGACTTGGATGTCTCTGTCTTGACTTTCTTTGTATTTGGTGTAGTTGAATTGCTCAGATAAACGTCCTCACTTGACGCTCTCCAAATGGACCATGAGTCGGACAACCGTTTATTCAAAGCGTGGGACAATTGAGTGAGGACTGTTTCAACACTTATCCAATGTTGCATCCCACCCTCAGAGCACGAGCCCACATCCGACCTGTGCAGCATTGCCATTACCATCCTCAATCTCATTGATATGTAAATGCCTTGGGATCTGGGCTCCCGTCCCAAAAAGTCCTAAGATCCAGATGTCAGGACAGTCCATGATCAGCGATGCATGCTGATGGAAATACCAATACACACCTTGAATGGATCCATGTCATCCTGGCTCCCGCCCATGAACAAGATCTTGTCCCGGTACAGCCTTCCCAGTGCGGGATCCAGTGATGCCTTTTTGAACACTGTCATGTACATGTCCACAGCAAACACCAGAGAATATGTGTACCTAGTACACTTGTTGTGAAGCGAGAGAGCCACATCGTGAAAAGTTACTGACCCATAGTACCTCACATCATACTCACCAACAATATGCCCAAACATACCCTGCCCAGGCTGGTACTCACTCCCATATATGGGCAAGATCTTCTCCCTTAGCTCATTCCAGAGCTTGGTATAATTGGTGTTCACATCCAAACTGTTGTTGTGCATCACAAGATCAAAGTTGGCAAAGAAGAGCTGGCAGATTTAGAATAGATGTAGTGGCTGTAAGCAAAATGCAACGTTTAATCGTTGTACATAAAATTCTGACCAACCTCTTGATGATCTTGGTGATCAGGTCGTCCAACAAGGGCTGTTGCATCTTGTAATGGCTTGACATCTTCAGTACCTCAGGCTCCCAGCACATGAGACATGAACATCCGATCAGTCACAGTGTACTAGTAGTAATGATGACGAACCAGTTCTCGAGCATCTGGGACGGAGCCTCCATGAAGTTGCACACAATGGTTGTTCCATGGAACTCGTAACCCATGGAACACATGTCCCATCTCATGGAAGAATGTTGTGACATCGTCGTGGCACATCAGCACTGGTCACTCTGGCATTGGTTTTGCCAGGTTTGCCACCATGGCTGTTAACAGGTAGTGTCTTTTTCCTTTAGGAAGCTCATAGCCTGGGAGAAGGCCCTACACTGCAGCAAGCAAGTACTTGCCCTTTACAAGTCGCAACATGAATGTGGTTTAACAAATCTGATAGGCATGACCCCATACCGCGAGAGAAGGGTTGAGGCAACAGCACCCGATAAAATCTGATTCGTCCTTGGCATCCATCTCCTAAACTGCAAACTATTGGACCTCTGCACAACCATTGGTCATCTACTTGACCAGCATTGGCACATTGCGAAAGACTCACCGGGGTGCCATACATCCCATGTATCACCTGTGATCTCTATGAATTTGACCCTGGGATAGCAAGGACGATGACAGATACCAGAAAGTACTCCTTGACAAGGGAATCGTCAAGATCCAAGTTGTGCTCCACATAGAGGCAATTGTAATACCTAGCGGCACATGATCAGATGACAGACAGTGAGAAGTGGATTTCTATGTGGGTGTTGTACCTATAGTCCCAAATATAAATGTTGACATTGATGGGCAAGCCACATTTGGTATGCACCTCCCTTTTCAGCCCGAGAAGGGTAGCACACTCTTGAGTGCCAAGAGGGTCGAGATGTGCTTTAAGATCATCCAAAAACTAGACACCAATGAGGGATTGACATAGAAATTATAATCAGGAGTGACACACCTTTTTTGTGTTAGCTGCACTTTTGACCATCTTGACCTCGGTGATGTAATCCGCCCAAGAATTGTACTGTAGGATCTCTGTGATCTGCCTATGTAGACTGAGAGCGGCAATGGAGAGCAGTGTCTAGGTATCCGACATTGTTGGCGAGTCGATCATCAAACACCTGTTGAGCTGCCTCATGTGTTTTCGGGTCATTCGCATATTTGAACTAGGCTACACCATCAGATCAAGGACACAAATGCAGTCAGCACAAGACATTCACAATGGGAAAGATATTGGGCATCCTGAGGGTAACATTATACAACACCTTATCACCTTCTGTATGTTGGATATATCAGATATCATGTCCTCTGGGACACCATCGAGTTGTGCATGTGTAAATGAGATACGACCCTATTGCATCATGAGTCAGATTGATGGATGCAGATGCGCGTGAACAAATGACATACATTCTCCTCATTGAAGTTTTGCTACACGATCATGCATGATTCAACACCAACATCAAAAAACATGAAGGCCACGTACGGTAAATTTCAAACACACGTCTGAAAGATCATCCTTCAACCACTTCAATTTCTCCCTCTCCTCCTTGCTCTCAACCCCAACCCTGCACACTTCCCATCAAGCAACATCTTGTCAATGAGCTGCTTCTACTCAGCATTCAGTGCATCCCAGGCACCCATCTTGCACAGGTTGGCTGCTGTGGTCACCTTGGCCTTGTACAGGTCCATGCGCATCGACTCTTGGTTGGTGTACTTGCGCGTGTGCTCTTCAGATTTGGTAGAGATGTCATGGATGGCCTTGTCTGTGGAGACATTTTGGTAAAACTAAGCAGTTCAATTGTGATGTTGAATGTGGCTTTCATAGTTGCAAGTGCAAGCTGTTATGGTTTTGAGAAGAAATGGAAACAGGTGAACATGTGACTCAGTGGTCAGAGTCAAGGGTTGGTTGATCAACTCACAAACACCTAGAAGAATGTGCGGGGTCAGACAATGATCAATCAGTGATGGGGGAGCATGAAGACTCATGTTGTCAAAACCAAGCTGGTCCTTGGGCAGCTGGACAATGTCATCATTGACCTTTTTGTCTTTGGCGAATGCCTTGGTGGTGAGTTGCTCAATGTCCTCAACAGTGTGCTGCCAGGTTGGTGGAAGCTGTGGAGGCTTCAGGGATGCCATCACAGGATCGGTAGAGAACCTAAAGTCCAAGTAAGCGTTGGAGCTGTATTTTGCGAGTTTCGATGCGGATGTGAGGTGTTGTATTCAACCTTGACTATCAATCTGATCTTTGAACTTGGTGGGGCAAACATGTGTGACTAGCCCGATATAGCTGCCATGTCTTGACACTCATCCTAGAGACCTAATAAGAGAGACCCTCCACATCGTGGTAAGCATTGTGAGGAAGCTGGACTCAAGGAGTTAGCCATAAATTACATGCAAGAATAGTACTGTTACATAGTACAACATAACACTCGTTTCAACCTCCCTTGACCCTGCAAATCATTCATCTATCATGCTCCCTAATGACTGCAATAATGCCCTCATTCTCCAGTACCTTGATCACCTCTGCAAACTCGACCACATCCACCCGGATACTGCTCTGCTCGCCAAGCTGCTTGATCACATCTCCCCACTGAATACCCCGACTCCTTGCACCGCCAGCACCATCCAACATGGTCAGGAGCTCCCTCCACATGTCCTCGTGCAGCCTTTGCTGTCCAACCCCAGTGTCCATGTTGAGCAGACCCATGTCAATCTTGCCCATCTGTGGGTACATCACATTCATCTGAATCACCTTGCGCATCAGCCGGCAGGCTTCGTGGACAACTTGCAGTTCAATGTGCAATCCGCACATGCACTTCCAGTGAAACAGAGCATACTGTCCAGCTACCACATTGTTGTAGTGTTTTATTTGTCCATGGCACCAGATTCATTGGCTCCAAGGGACTCGTGCAACAAGACAAATGGATCAGTGGCTTTCATGCTGAGGACAGGATAAGTGTGTGTATATGTGTACTTGATGCCATATGTTCTTCCGAGGCCAAGTTACATTGTCAATTCATCCTTCAAGGTGTAGCCTGACAAGGTGTTGAGACAACGAGTGACTAGTAAGTCTGTACCATATTTTGACTGGACTGGATTGCCTGCACAAGAATGAATGAATCATTCATTCGAGAATTCAACACGTGATGGTGACAGCTTTTGCAGTCGGGATAACAAGCTCAGAAACCTGGACTGACCATACTACATGAAGGACACTACAAGTCGTGTTTGACATGTTATCAATTTCGTCAATGAAACAAACACCTCCATCCCTCAAAACGATAGTGCCACTGAACATGCAATCAACTATGAAGAAGGGGGATGTACTATTTCCAACCTGCCTGTCTAGAATGTGTTGTTTTGAATCTGGGTCTCAAGCGACGTAGGCAGTGGAACTGACAGTTGATGAACCTTTTCCAGACATATTCACGTCTCAATGGGTATATTTGTGCATGTACTAGGAGAAAGGTCAATTCCCTAGATGGACAGTATAGAGCAGAGAATCACCTGTAGGATTTGAAATTTACTGATACCGGGACCCTCCTCCACCACCTGTTGCAATGTTCTTGTTCATTCCACCAAACAGCTAAAGCAATGTACCCTTCTTGACATCTTCCATCTCTCAGATAGACGAAGCAAGCGATCATGTCAAAAGCCCATGTAAATTATGTTTTCTGTTCAGCTCAATGAGCTTCACCTTGAGTTCTGTCGGCACACCTCTAGTGGCATGATCAACCTGAATACACAAGGCATCCAGGTATGTCTTGAAGAGATCCTTCACTGTTCACTGACAGGTTTCACTCTCACTGACAGGCTTCCAAAGATCCCAATAACATAGCCACCAGGCTTTGCCAGATCAACCAGCTCATCATAAGCACTCAATGAAATAGTATGGGGCATCTGATCATCCAGCCTTCATCCAGGATCTTTTGTAGCCATATGACCCGTCTGTTTATAAAATCCCAATGTTAATGCATGAGCGACATCCTGCCAATGGATGAACAGACATTGTGGGGACAACAACCAGGTTTTTTGATCTTGTCATGGTCATTTTCAATGTGGACAGTGTGGGAACAAGTAAATCACAGACAAACATCTACAGGAAAGAGAGAGTTTATGTTGTATGGAATGAATGCCGAGATGCACCCATTCTTCTTTCCCGGATCCCAGATGAGCTCGCTTGACAATGGCAAAGAGAATGTCCCATGCTGCTCACCCCCTCATCTTCCTTGTCCACATACGTATATCCCTCAAACCCACCAACTCGCGGCTGGCAGCAGTGTCATGCAGCTGTGTTGCCAGCTCGTTTTTGGGCTTGAGAATCTTTGTGCTGTTCGTTAGCAACATGGTGGCCATGAAGTGTTGGATGGCAGCAACAGATTTGGTCAACACAGACTGTGAAGAATGGGAGAGGAATTGTTTCAATATGTTGTCCCACAGCCCACATACACCTATAACACATCATTACTTTATTCATTGATATTGATTGAAGGTTGACAATGTACATTCATCATTCACATCTCAAGGTAAAGATTGAGGTTCATCAATGGTGGAATCGGCAACACTTCTGATATATGGTTTTCGTCCATCTGGTACTTGATAAACGACATCATACCTCAGTATCATCAAAGCAAATGGCACCGTGAAACAAACCTTTTTTGCAGCCATTGATGCCAGCTTAGCACAATGCAATGATGCCATGAGTACCTCAAGCAGCACACTTTCTTCCACTTCTGAAATCACCAAGCTGGATCAACCATGTTCCATGCAGACTCAGCAAGCGATTCTGGCCCATCCATGTCCTTGTCTCTGCCTGCTGAATGGTCAAGCAGTAGAATGTCCAAGATACACTTCCAATCATTGACTGTGTCAACTTTATTCCATAGTGCCTTGACAGTGAATGGGATCCATCCTCTTGGGTCAACTCCACTCGAAAGTGGCAGGTGTGTGCATCAACTTGGTCCACTACCACCCTCGCCAGCCTCACTGTCCTCCTCGGTAGCCTTGGATGCATGGTCAAGGGCCTTGGCCCATTTGACAAGCAACATAGTCAATGCTTTCACACCCACCCTTGACTTTGTCCTTTCCCCCTTGTTATGCTCCACGATCGCCGAGACACGTTCATCTGCTGCTTCTTGCCATACCCCAGCGACAAATGGTGACACCACCTTTCTCACATGGGCTTCTGCATCAAAGAGTAGAAGACAGATCCATTTGTGTTCCTCATCTTCAAGAGTGAATTGGAATCAATCGTGCTCAAAACCCCTATTCCTGGACCTGTAAGGGGACAGGTTTGTTAGCCTGAAAATCCATGGGAATTTTGTTTCATCTGTTACCTTTTTGAGTTCAACCCCTGTTCATTGGCAGGTTTTGTTGTCTGCTTGCTTTTTGGCTTATGCCACAGGCTCCTAAGGTACCCCTCTCTTTTGAGTTCTTTCCTTCACGAGGCCGTTCATTGTCTCTCCAGTGGCTGACTTGTGGTTGCTCTTTATCATTTTTATCCTCAGTAAGTGTCCATGATTTGATGGTCCCTTTTGCTCATGTTGAATGTATCTAGTGTCTCATCCACTTGGATTCCGAACCATTGTGGATTGCGACCCCCCTTTGTTGACGTCTTTGGTCAGCTATAGTTTACTGAGACAGCATTTTTAGTTTATTTCTGTCTCCTCGGACATAGTGGATTTGACATCTATTTATCCCTCAGGGCCTGAACTCCCTGTTTTTGTGCTGTGTATCAGAATTTTGGTGGAGCAGTTTCAATTTTTCACTTGGCAGCAGTTGTGCATGATTGCGCGGTTGCATGGATTGCATTTCACTACAGGTGATAGTCGTCTGGTGCTGCTCAACATCTTATGTTCACATCAGGCATGCATGTGTCCACCGTGGTACCTTCGCTTTGGCCGGATTACCTGCCCTCATCAAAACATTATGCAGATTCAGCTGGATGATCCTCTGCATGTTGGTCCTCTTTGAAATTGATCATGACAACACCAATTTCATGCAGAGCATGTGGATCAACTGTTAAATCGTGCTGAGCCTTCTCAGTCATGGTTGACTGTTGAACAGCGTCAGTTTCTGTTGCAAGCCAAGCGCCCAAGTAAACAAGTGCCATGTTCCTCTATGGTATTTCCTGATGCTCCATCTCTCGACGAGAAGCATGAAATTATTCAGGAATGGCAGGAACGAATGGCACCCAATCATGATCATGTGGAGGAGTCTCCTTGTGCTGTTTGTGGGTGGGGTTTCCCTTTGTCGAGTCTGTCAAAAGTGACACCTAGCTTGGCCATGTTGTCTATTTGCGCAATGATTCCCTCCCTGATGTTGTGCTCCCCCATTTGTACAACCTTGGCTGCTATGGAAATGCCATTCTCTGTCCTGATGGAATGTTGTCTTGTCAGTCACTTGGAGCCGTCCACATGTGTCATGGGTGTCGGTAATCATTGCATGCCAGCCCCCCATGTCAACCAAGGTTTGTGCTTGCCAACTTCTTGTACTACAGTACAGAACAGCTTCCTGCAGATGTAATGGACATGTTTCATTCAGCATCCTCATTCAAATTATTGCTTATTGCATGTTGTCAATCATCCACCGTGACTCATCATTTCGTATGGCGAGGCCATCATGGTGGATACGTCCCTGAAGAAAGTGCTCAAAGATTTAATTGTGGAAATGTTGCTATTTTTCTGCAAGATCCTGGACCTTTATGCGATGTTCTACCACCGAGTGTTGATGATGTTTGTGACATGGTCTGTGTTCTTTTTTCCAGAGGGGGGAAGAGGCCTACTGCAGAGACATTGAAACAGTTTAGACCAGTCCTTGTTCGCAAGAGCAAGGTGGCACAAATGATTGATTTCTTGGTTAGCCATAATGAATGGTATCAAGCTGGGAGCATGCATTTCAGTGAGGACTGCTTGAATGCATTGTTTGCACCTGTCGATGTGTCATCGGACAATGCAGTTCTTCAGTGTATGCAAGTTGAACATGTTGATGGTTCGAGTAGCACAGTGGAAAATGATGGGTTAGAGGACTGAACAGCATTGCAAAATGAAATCTTGATGGACAACATTGCTTACACACTGGGAGATCATACACCTCGTTCCTGCGAATCTATGAAAGTGCATGCTCTTGCTTACATTCTTGATCACAGTTGGTTCCTGAACTCTCAAGCCAGCACTCACTTTGTCAGTGACAGTCATCTGGTGTTGCTTTCCTTTCTCTTCCCTCATTTGGATCCTTGGGGAATTGGAGGGTTACACCATCCCAGTCGTCTCCCTCATCAGCGCTTGTCATTCGAAGTGCAGGTTAAGTGTCTTTTATGCCAATATAAATTGCCTTTTGCTTGGGACATCACCTTTCCTTTCATTTGTTGGAACATCATCCAAAAACAGCATGTTTCTTGACAGATAGTATTTTCCACGAAAGTGTCAACACATCAGTTGCTTGCCAATCAACTTCATCTCATGCATCTGCACTTGATGGAAATCGCCAACAAGTGGACTGACAACCTGTTTTCAAAGCTGAAGTCAGAAACAGAACGACAAGTCATTGATTTGCTTCAGCAGCTCCAGGTTCTCTCCCAAAATCTAAAAGGTTCTGCTGGTTACAAGTTGTGTCATCGTAATGAAATCTGTTCCTTAATTTGCCGTTTCTCCACCCCTGTGCTTTTCATAACCCTTAATCCACATGACTTGTCATCTGTTACTATTGGCATTCTTGGTGGTATGGACGAGACCAGTTGGCGGTCACTTCTGGTTCACAATTGTGCAATATTTGTTGCTCAACATCCCGATCATGCCACTCGTGCTTTCCATCTTGTAATTCAAACATTTCTTGATGTTGTTGTATGATTCAGTTGGGGTAAAGGGTTGTTTGGCCATTGTAAAGCCTATTATAGTACAGTGGAGGCACAGGGTAGGGGTACCTTGCATTGTCATCTGCTTCTTTGGCTCGATGGCAATCCTCCCCCACAAGAGCTTTGTGATCAGATGGTAGACAACCCGGCTTTCCGTGATAGCCTGTTTCAATGGTTAGAGAACTTGATCCATTGTGAGCTACCCAGCATCACCAAGTGTTACGGTCTACTAGGGGGGTACACTTTTTCCGTTGTCACTACGCTTATGCTCTTGTTCTCCTTTACTTGTTTCTCTTTAGACTGTGTCTCATACTCTACGGAGTTGTATTCGTACTGGAGTTGTCCTCCAGATAGTTTCCCCTTTTATATCTTTTACTTACGTACTCACATGGCACCCCGCCTCTACTCTATATTTAGCCTCTTCCTTTCGTTCTGCTTCCGCACAGGATTCCTTCGGACTTCTGCCCGTACAGCATTCCTCTTTTAGATCACACTGCCACTTCCCACAGTTCTGCATTATTGGGATGGACTATATGGAGTACGGTCATCCTTCGGACTCCCGCCTCCTTTTTCCTTTTATATCACTTACCTTACTTGCATGGACCAGGGGCCTACCATATATATACTCTGTACTTTTACCATGTATTTCCCTAAGCTAGTTCTACGCAATATCAGCATAGTTCTAGTGATACCTTCTGAGAGCTCCAGCGGCTAGTACCTGGATATCAGAGACCGTCGAGCCCACCTTGAGTCTCAGTTTGTCTTCTGAGATAGACTGTGGTAGACATCGCCTAGCAGGCTCCTCTACTCATTACCTCATCCTCCCGTTGTAAACTCATTCAGACCAAGGTAACTTCACGCTCCGCTTGTCACTAACTGCACTGCGTGTTACAAAAGAACTAGCTTCTCCCCTTGTCTCTACCTTTGTGTAGAGGACACACCCCACCGCCAACATTTCCCAATTTGGTCTATTCGGAGATTCCTCTAGCCCAGAGCCAGGTCCTTCTGCTCTGCTCCCTCCATCGGCACCTCCTAGTGCTAACCCTTCCCCTCTCCCGCGCATCCATGAACTACCTCTCGGACACACCTTCTTCGTCCCCCTTCCAGATCGCTTTTCCTCCCCTGAGGCAAAGGCGACCTACAGACAAAGGCAACAAGACTTAGCTGAGGTAAACAGGAGATGAGGAAGAGCAACCAACTATCTTGAGCTAGACTATCAACCGACACTGATCCCATCAGCGACACCGTTACCACCTCCTGCAGCACTCCCTCCCCCGCCGCCGTCCCCTCCTTCAGACAAGGACCACCCTGCTAGTTATCATGACCCAGACACAGATTCCGACATTGACATTGACCCAGCTCCCGAAGACGATGACATGGTTTCAGAAATAAAGGCTGGGCTCCCTGAGGACTTTACCAGGGAGGCCGAGGACTCTAACCGATGGCTTCTCTCCATGAAAGCCTACTTCCTCATCAACGATCGACTTTACATGGATACGACTAAGTCCCTTACTTTTCTCGACAAAATAAGCAAGGGCCATGGAAAGACTTTTGCGGAAGGATGGCTGATGAAGCTTTCGAACCCGAGAGTCACAGACGCAGACAAAACCTTCAAACAAATTACAGAAGCGTTCGAGTCTACTTTCGCCCCATATGATGTAGCAGCAAAAGCCAGGATCAACCTCTTCCAATTACGCCAGATTCCGGAAAGACTCCCGGATGGAACTGCTAGCGATGGCTTCCCTACCTATGCTTTAAGGTTCCATCTCCTAGCGGAGAAAACTGGGATCGAGGACTCCGCCGCTCTGGTGGAATGGTTCCTCCATGGATTAAGCCAACGCCTCGCTGCTATGGTACTCTCTTGTGAGACAGTACCCACTACCTATCAAGAATGGATTGAGAAGGCAGGGAAGTTTTCTCAACAGCTCAGGAGGATAGATGATTTACGCAGGAAGGTCCCATACATCCCTGCTCCCTCCTCTAGAGGCTCAGCTCGTGACCCATACACTATGGACGTAGATGCCATATATCTCACCCCAACACAGCAGTCTGAGTACATGAAGAGCAACAAATGTTTCGTGTGCCACCAGGTTGGTTGTAGGTCCACCAACCCCTTCCAATCCGGAACCGACCGGACACAATTCTGTCATATGCCTCGCTCATCGCAAAAATATCACACACCCCAACAATGACGGTTGCAAAGCACAAGAGCCATTTCCACCAACAACAGCTTTGACGACATGATTAGGCAAGATGATAATGAGGTCCAAGACTATATTGAAAGTCTATCAAGGAAGGACCAGGGCGCGGCTATTAAGATCCTCAAGACTGCACTTGAGGACTCAACGGATCCCGACACAGAAGAGGAAGGTTACCAGGCCATGGCTGTGGTATGTTCAGCCTTGTACCAAGAGTGCCAAAAAGTAGGGATCAAGGCAGACTGCGGAGCCCAGTCTGTATGGTCAAACAGATTTTCTGCTCTCGTGCCAGTGGACCTCCGAGAGGCTACCTGGGAGGAAAGCCCTGAGGATGACTCAGGCATGTACCCAAAGGATGTACCCCAGTCACAGAAGGTGGGGGCAGAAGCAACCTGAGGTGGGAAAACCAGGGACCACCAACACATTGGGGGTCATGACATGGGGTTTGGACTGCAATCCTCTAGGCAAGAGTCAGCCCATATCAACACAGTCAAACTAGGATTAAAGAAGGTAGCATGATGGGCCGTGCGCAATGAGGAAGGGACTTGGATAACGAAGGACCAAGCCAGAGGCGGAACTGACCGTCCA
>JBBPQG010000485.1:0-19368 GCA_038092395.1 Boletus variipes var. fagicola | reverse complement strand
TGTTCTCACTTGCACGTATCAGCTCTGTAGCTCACTTGTATGTCCTAGCTGGATTCGTGCTAGGTAATCTATAGCGTTTCTCACCATCCGTGACGATCGCTGAGCTGGATTCGTGCTAGCTCGTACAACCAAGTCGCTGATGAAGACATGGATGCTTGTCGAATGTGTGACGAGATAGCTGAAGCAATGTGGGTCAACTATCAAGAATTCTTGAGGCAATGGGGTAACAGGGATGCACATTCATCGGACGGTGACGGGGACGCATAGAAATCATGATTGCGGCAACACGTAGAATAACTAGTACAATGGTGTAATGACGGATACGTGTTACGAACTGTTCAACTCGAAGGGCCACCTACTACAGGCAAAGAACAGTGCTTGTGATACAAATGATTTACACATGCCTCACGATCTTCCTCTCTGAGAGAAAGAAACATGGATGTGACATTCTCATTTGCTGCAAAGAACTCGCCCATTGCAAAAACTCTGTCCATGTCAGATGAAAAGTTGGGGATCAAGTACAGCGCTTTCGTGGCATCAGCCACAATGGTGAGTCGGTCTCGGAATCCAGTCAAGAGGGTGTTGCGCAAGGAATGAATGGCATTGTTAATGGTATTGATTGTGATGAGGTGAGTCTGATCCACTTCCTGGGCCCCCTGGACTCCAACGCGTGAAGCAGAGGTTCGACTACGTTTGCGAGCACCTTCAGTGCCAGGCGGGAGGGATGAGCTCTTTGTACAAGGCTGAGATGCTGAAAAGAGATGGGAGGGAGACTGTGTTCCAGCCTCGTCAGGGGACAACATCGCATATGAACGTTTGTTGCTTCCCGAGTTGGAGACGATGGAGGAGGTACCTTGGGAGACAGAGGGGACCGGAAGGGGCTCAGATGCGTGGGCAGGGCTGGGAACGGCTGGGATGGCAGATCGGTGTTGATCTTCAGTGGACAGGTGATAGGCAACTCCATGAGACGAGACATTTGAGGGATTGCTGGCTCCAACAGTGTTGATCGGTTCATCATGACCAGCATGACTGGGGGTGGTGCTCAGTGCACTGGGCACAGCCACGGTACCACGATGGGAGACACCTCCTGTCGCTGTGCCTTCTGGGAAGATATCTTGCATGAGCCCATAGTATTCCCAACCTTTGTTATGGAATTGTTTGATCTTTTCGTGGCCCTGATACAAATCAGTAACATGACGGTTAATACAACGGATCAGAGTCATACCTTTCTAGAAGCCCACTCGTCGAATACCTTGGCTGATGCTTCATCTCGTATGTCTGCTCCCTTGATTGCATCGTAGTGAACTCTGAAGGTGTGGTCGACCCATGCTTTGATCACCACATAGATTGATTTCATCTACAGGATAACGATTTAGCACAGTATTAATCACGAAAGAGACTATCTTACCTGACCGAATTTATACTTCACGCTCTTCGCATCTTTCTCCTTACCCAAGGAATAGTGAGGTTTGATGTGTTGAGCAGCTGCAGAAAAGGTAGACATCTTGAAAGTTCCGTCAGCTCGTTCCTTTTCATGGTCATGGAGGTAACGCAGCATGGCATCCGTCTCGAGATTGGTCCACTTTGCTTGCTTCAGATTGAAGTCATGTTGGCTCATGAAGGAGGTTAGAAAGAGTTTGAGAAGTCGAATGAGTTCAATGACTTGCTGGTGGACGAGTTCTCGATACACGATAGAAGGAAGGTCAAGGTCTGGGCTTGGGGTGACCATCGTATGTACAGGTGAAAGAAGGTCTTTGAAATTTCAGTCACTGACGGATGGCCGGTCACGAAGCCGAGCGTTTAGTTGCAAGACAAACATGGGCACACACTCACGACTTGCAAAGTTGTGCAATCCATACAGCCTCTAAGCATAAGATCTCAGCTGATCCGATTTGGATCTGATGGGGAAGACGTACAGCCACCCACTGTGGCTGAGATCTGAGATTTGGCAAGATAAATCGGGGTAACTCACTACCTACATACACAATGGCGCTTCGGATCGTCGGATAACAACTGTCTGACCGTCCTTTCCAGACAGTATATAATGCCTCGAATATGGAGGGAGGCGTTCATCCAGGTTGACCCTCTACCGCCAGACTTGCACGTACCAGTACCTGCGGTGCTGCCTCTTCCTTTATACCTGACGATGAGCGGAGCAAATTATGTCTCTCACTACCCCCATCATGTCCCGGTCGTTCGTCGCAAGCCATTTGCAATCACAGCATGTCTCGAATGCTACACACCCTATGAATGACTTGTGGCAGAACTGCTTACAATTTTACTCTGGCTCAAGGCTTCCTCAACCTTGCCTCAATTCTAGTCAGGATGGAAGCATGTGGGTAATAGATGTTGTGTCCTACTCGTTGCTAACACACAGCGTAGCTTTGGTTGTACTTCAAACCAATACACAAGGTGGTTTACCAACATTTTCATTGTCACAACCGATCGCTGATACCTCCAAACAGAGGATCCTGGAGTCTATTGGACACAAGTAGATGGTCACCAGCACCGTTACCAAGCATCGCTTCTACACACGTGACATCTAGAACCCAATTTCCAGTAACATTCATGCAGGAGCCACATGTCTCCCCAGAGTGTATGCTATTTCTGTACCCATGCCAATTTAAGTTAATGACCATTGATTGGGTTGACAGGGCCACTTGCGACCGAAGGCACACTGGCGTGTGGGAAAACGCCTGGGCCACTGGTCATACCAAATTCAGAGGTATTACCAGACTTGACTTCGGGTGACCCGGCCTTCCGTTCAGTGAGACACCATCATGCAAGCCTCGGTACCAATGTCAACATCCTTGATTTCTACCCTCCATCCTCTTTTGTGCCTCAGCCCGACCACCCAGCATTTACTACAAGTGACATCCTGCCATCCTCGTCATCAAGTTCTACTCAACAAGTTACAAGCGTCGTCCATGATGAGTGGCAACCCCCAGTCATGATTTATCGCTCCCCAGAGAAGAAAGCTCCAGGTCGTCGACGTTGCCAACGTGCTTCTGCTGTCAACATTGAAGGGCTGTGGATCGATCATGATGATCTCTACAGCGGCGCCGGTCAGGGAAGTGGCATGATCAGTGTCCATGAATGTCAATGGGCCAAGTCCACTGACTCCTCAGGCTGCGGGATGTGGATCATGGGCTCCAGATCCCATGTCGGTGCGCACATCCGCAACTGGCACACATGGAGGCATGCGGACAGCAAAGTCAAGTGTCTGTGGGACGAATGCACTACCGCTCAAGCTATGCTCAAAGACTCGATTAGCCGCCACATCGTGACTGTTCACCTTGGGGAGGGATACCATTGCCTGGGCTGTCACCAGGAGCTTCCACAAAAGGACGTGTATGATAAACATGTGGAGAGTGGCGATGTGTGTAGGAGCACGGGTGCTGCAATTGTATACGGCACAGAGCATAGGGAGATTGACACATGCCGGGCATTGAAACGAGGATTCGGAAGGGAAGCAGTTCGTTATGCAGACCGCTAGAGTTCTGGGCGCGGCGCAGCAATAATATGATCCTCTGGTTTCTCTGCCTTCTTTCTGTATAGTAGTCACAATTGGTTTGGTTGTCTTTGTCTTACAATGAGAAATGTAGTGATTAACCCCCATTGTACATGTCATGAATACACCAAATACAATGCTAGCTACATAGTTTACCACTTGCATGTAATGTCTGACATAGGGCCGTGCCCCACCGGACAATAAACACGGATTAAAAAAAAAAAAAAAGTGAATACACCAACGCAGTTAGTGTTCCTTAATCCACGAGATCTAGGCTTTGTCACGGTATCAAGTTGCCCGGTTCAACGCAAACGGTAGAATATCACGATATACACTTCTAAGGTTGAACCATACCATACACCATGATCTCCCCACCCACTTCAACCCATATTTGCACTCGTAAACAGTCCATTGGAGTTGCGGAGAAATATGGAACACACTGTAGCATTTGCGTTACGACAAATATGTATGCTGATGGGTATAGTTCAAGAAGCTACACTCACGCCTCCAAGTAGCGAGAATTCACAGATTTGAATCTCGATGATTGGACACAAAGGTCCAAAGCGATCGATCGATCATTATGATTGATCGTAGTGCAATAAGCGCTGCAGATGGGTATCTTGGAGAGGTGCGCCCGAAACAGAAGGTGCAATACCTGAAAGTCGGTGGAAGTCATGCAAGTGCAGAGACACATGAAACGAAGCCAAGCCTGGCAGAGAGTTTACCTGGAAAACCGTCTGTTTCTCTTGAAACCACTGAGGTCAGGGTACCAGCGCGACCAGGATGAGCTTGACGCGATTGACCATTAATGCTCCGATGGTCTTTGGACGTGCCTGGGGCGAGGAGAACTCGCGACTACCAAAGTCTCAACGTGAAGATTGCTGAGCGGAGAGGCAGAAAGACGGGTAGCAATGATGATGGCTCGTAGTACACGCACATTAGTGCTGTTCAAGCTCCCAATACATAGCCATGTTCTTCGTCTGGAAGAAATCTCAGGACCGCAGCATACAGCAAGTGGCATGAGACTGGCATCTCACTGGCTAGGACTGCCAACGTCCCATGCGAAGCGGACCTATGACCCTATCCTAATAGTCCTCGTGTATCATGCGTGTGCTTCAATTGCATACAAGAAGCATCTTTTCTTTGATTATCTGGCCACAATCACTTGCTGTGAGGTCTATAAACAAAGATAACGAGAGCACAGGATGGCAGGGCCAATCACAACACGCATGTTTGATGACCACATGATTTCTTGAGCAGCAGACATGGCAGATGCCTGCCATTGCCTGCCAAAATGGCGCCATTCCTTGAGAAAATTCGAGCAGAATAGGTGTGTATTGTGGGTTGTTGATGCCCACAGTCCAAAGAATAATGCGATGAAACCATTGAATGACCCAGGGGTATACCTATTATTTTGGGGGGGCTGCGGGGGGGTGTTCCAAGCTGACGAGCAAATCAATGCCTTCCAGTAAATTGACAATGTCCATACTGACATGGAAGGATGCATGTCGGTAATTTGATAAACTCCGGACTGGCATTCATACAGTTCCTGTTCCCACTTCTCATACAGGATGGTGGGGCTAGAATTGGAAATCAGCGACGCTCTGTGTACCTTGGCGAGTTTATGTGAAATCAAGCTTGAATATCTGGTTGATTTATGGTTGCAGGCGATTGCCGAGGCACAATTCTCGAATGTGATACCCTACTGAGTATTGCCAACCAACAAAAACATCGAAGCGTGAGTCGTACTACATATAAAGGCTTAGTACACCACTCACCGAAGCGGTTTCCATCATACTATCACTGTTTCCGACGCATGCCATTCAGCAGGTAAGGGGCAGTCATGTTTTGGCTGATATTGCAGTAGGAGACACTGGGAAGCACAAAGGTGAGTACGTCATTACCTATGGAACATGGTTGAAGCAGGACTTCACATCATTGTGGCCCAACTCTGGCAAGTGAATTCCTGAGGTAGAAGGATAGCTAGTTGCATTTGTACACACCCACTGATGACTTCTAATGACATATCTGGCTTGCAAGTTCATTCCACTAAGAGATTCAGAGTCACAACCCTTCAAGGTAATCTCCCAAGCTGGTCACTAGGTCCGCCACCACTGACTGACTTGAACGGTTGCTCATGGAATACGTCTGGTCATCCATGTAGTTGAGTCTGTTCCACCGAAGATTTCGCACTTACCATACGATGCACACAGAAGTCTTCCAAGTGGAATGGGCATAGAGGATATGGATATGTAAAATTGATGGGGCGCAGCACTCTCGGGGTGTGTTGACATTGTAAGCTTCTCCAGTGTATCGAGTTGTGCTCATATGTTTGAGGGGTCGATGAAAATGCTTTTTGATACCACATGGCACGCTCGGAGCACTGGTGGCCTGGCGAGAACTTGATGTACCGGATCCGAAGGCCGTCACCTCTGAAATGGACCCCGAATCTAGACCAGGTTTCAAGGTCCCGTACAGCGTTATGTCAGCTGTGGGGGCATTGAAGGGCTAGGAAGGACGACATGGAGCTTGGGGTTTCACAGAGTTTAAAAACCTATTTCCTAACCCTAGTCAATTTCACGATGATGAGTATGATCCTCTCTACATCCCACAGTCTCTCAAATGAAGAGTGCATAAAAGCATGCATCATCTTTGCCTTCATGACACACCAGTCAATCCCTTCATCTTCACTGACTGACTGCCACAGTGCTCAATGTCTGGCCCTCCTGAACCTCAATTCCCGTTTATCCCTTCCCCTCCTATTGACTCAGCTTTTGATGGGACCCTCATGGGTAAGCCCTCTGCTCCATTGCACTACATATTGTGACCATCATGAAAGTACCTGAGGATTATAGAACCTATCTTAACCTTATGCCAACCCCAGTGACATGAGTGGTCCCTCTGTGTTACACATGTACCAATACAAGTGTTCCTTTACCAGGGAAAACTGTGTCAGACACCCTTTGATCACAGATAACATACCCTCATTCTCTGGCACCCAATACATGGACAAACTATAGTGAGACGTTCCATTCAGTTCCATTCAATCTTCTGATCGCCTCTTCAGTCATGCTCCTGTTGTGTTTGCCTCGCACATAGACCAGTAAGTATCTATGAATGCAATGTGTCTCACGATACTTATAGTATGCGAATGCCAAATAACCACAGATTATGGGACACATCTGATGTACAGCAGGTTGCAGAAGTGCTGCCCAGCCCATGCTCGCCAACAGCTGTGAATGGTGACTATACAATGTTGGTTTCCCATTCTGTCTATGACCCAGGTCAGAATGTTACCAACTGGGATAGTCAAATGGCAGTTGGTCCCCCCAGGTCTTCGTGGTCAACTTTGCCAGGCCAACAGCCTCTGTTCCCTCATGTTGACCAGGGAAATGGTGGGCTTTATCATTTTCTTGACCAGGCGAGCACCCATCCATCCCATCTGTGTCCTCCAAACATGACACATTTTCACTACTCGTACTCTGAGCCATCCTATTTACATCACTCTTCTCCATACCAATCGTTCGGTCCAACTTTACATCACTTTGTACCCAACCTGACATCAATTGGGTCCCTCCAAACGAGCTCTCGTACCCATCTCGCTCTCTATTGTGGTCCATGCATGAACTCTGCTTGTTCACTTCACCACAAATGCGCCACCTGTGCAGTCGAGTATAATGGGTTATGGATTGATGAAGAAGAGCTCTTCAATGGGTTGACGGAATCCAAGGGAAAACTCACCGTCCACCAATGTTGCTGGGAGGAAGATCGTTGTCCGTGTCTTCTATGGATTACAGGTGATAAGTCACGCATCAACACACACATCCAGAAGTGGCATGGTGGGAAACCCAGAGGGGACAAATTGCAGGTCGATTGTTGTTGGTCTGCTTGTGGCAAGACGATGTTGAAGGAGTCAATCCCAAGGCACATCGTAAACATCCACCTCAGGGTGACGTGGGAGTGCCAGGGCTGTGGGAAGGAGATCGTTCAGAATGACGTCTACGGGCAGCATGCTGTGAAATCAGATGTCAAGGCTTGCCAAATGTTGGGTGCACTGATCACCTACCCTGGTGATGCATGGGAGATTGACACTCGTGCTGCTCTACAAAGCGGAGGTAGATATCTATACACTAGTGCATGAATTTAGCTTTCGTGATTCCTTATATGCTGTGATTTCTTTCTGCTGTTTGATGTACACTAGATTCAGGCACTACATCAACACCAGTGCACCACTGGCACATCATCTGTTGCTACAAAGTAGTACATGTGTCCAAGCTACTTACCAATTTCCACTCTATCAATACTTAATCCAAATGGGTAGTAAAGTGTAAGCAGCAGTGAAACGGTTCAGGGGACAAAGAGTGGTGTATGAGGAACATGAGCGAGAATGTAGTTTTCGAAGGAATAGCGATCAAGTCCTCTGTGGCTCCTTGTTCCTAGCTAGCATCTACTAGATTTCATCCAGGGTCCGAGCAAGGATCAGAAAAAATGTAACAGGAAGAGATGGGGGAAAAGAGTAGAAATAAAGAATAGGTCAGAGGCAAGGAGGGATGAGTAGGGAGAGACGAGCGGTAAAAGGTTAGGAAGGGTCAGAGGGGCAAAGAAGGCCAGAAGTGGGTATGGGTACAGAGGATGGGGTGATGACCGGAAGGTGAGGAGGGAGAAAAGGGAAGGGCAGGGTGGGAGAGGCAAGAAGTGGCAAGTGGCGAAGGGAGAGACGAGAGTGGGCAACTTGTCATCACAAGGAATTCTTGATTATTGTGCATGCAGCACAAAAGTTGTAATGGGTTGTGTGAGATCTTTGTCTGGCTGTGACTCAGAGGTTGCCTGATCTGAACGACTGAGATGATTAGATGACTAACCGGAACTGCCACTCAAGGGTGTTAGCCAGTCGCAAGGTAAGCACTAGCACTGCATACGAAAAGCGTGGCATTATGCTCCGTCCATATTTGACTTCTTTGGTCATTTGCTGCCAGTGGGCCGCCTTGGATGGTGAGCTTACTGTCAGCCGGTTGCGAGGTAAGCAAGCTAGCACTGCCCACAAAAAGAGCGGCATTATGCTCTGTGGGTACTTCCTTTTTCGTTTGCTTGGATGGGCCACAAGGCACTCAAAGCATGGCAAGCCACATCACAGCAGAGATTAGATGCACTCGCATCAACTTGAATGCATTCATCATCTGCAGACTGGCAGTTGAAAGACATCCTTGGACTCAGATCTCCAAAATCTGGATCTCAGATCAGTCCACAAACAGCAAATGTTAAGCTTCCCAGGGCTAATTACTTTCATGAGTGTAAATGTCACCGTATAAAATGCCTCGAAAAAAGGGTGCTACTCCTTCAGACTGACCATGGTTTCTGCCTTCATTGGCACACCTGCACCCACTGGTACCCCTTCTTCCCTCACATCTGATGGAAAGCAGAATCAACCTTCGTCTTTGCACAACTCAAGCTCTTTAGTCGCAAGCCCTTTTGGATCACTGCATGGCTTAAATGCTGCATCCCCGATGAATGGCTGGCAGCAGAACCACTTGCAACTTTACCCTCAGGCTGGCTTAACTCTTGCGCAACCTTACCTCTATTCTGGTCATGTTGGAAACATGTGAGTGATAAAACATCACATTTTATCCGCCGCTAACACATAGCATAGTGCTGACTACACCTTAAATCAAGACTTGTGGTGCATTACCAACCCTCTCTCCAGTACAATTCATTGCTAATGCCTCCACAATAGAAATGCACCATGTCCATTGGACACAAGACAATTGTCCCTGTTAACAGACATTGCTACTCCGAATATGGCATCAGGAACTTGTTTTCCATTAGCGTTCATGCTGGAGTTGCACATTACCCTGGGTGGTATGTTATTTCCGTACTGATGCCAATTCAACTCAATACAGACTTGTCTTTAATGGATTTGCAGTGCCATTCACGACCGACAGCACACTGATACGTAGAATAACGCCAGAGCCACAGGTCATACCACATTCACAAGCAACATATGTACAGCATTCAAATCCAGGAATGAGCCACCACCACGCGAGTCTCAGTATCAATGTCATGTTGCCTCATTTGTCCCCTGGATATCACTTTGTGCATCAGCCTGACAGCCCAGCATTTGTGGTGGGCAATGTTTCAACCCCATCTCCCTCAGGCTCTGCTGAAGACATCAGAAGCTTTTCCCGTCATGAGCAGCAAGTGCCAATCGTGATTTATCAGCCACTGGAGAAGAAAGGTTCATGTGGCCGACCAGCCTGACATGCTTGTGCCATCAATATTGAAGGGGTGTGGATCGATGAAGACAATCTCTACGCCAGTACTCGCCAGGGCAGCAGTATCATCAGCATCCACGGATGCCAGTGGGCCAAGTCCAGTGATCCCTGCAGGATGTGGATCATTGGCGCTAGATCCTGTGTTGGTGCTCACATTAGTAAATGGCACCCACAGAGTCGTGTGGACAGCAGAGTCAGGTGTTTGTGGGATGGGTGTACTAGAAGGGCGATGCTCACTGGCTTGATCAATCACCACGTTGTGACAGTCCACCTCAAGGAGGCTTTTCATTGCCAGGGTTGTAACCAGGAGTTTTCACAAAAGGATTTGTATAATAAACATTTGGAGAGCAGCAAGGTGTGCAGGGAAGCAGGTGCTGGGATTGTGTATGGCACGGAGCACAGGAAGATTGATACACATCAGGTATTGCAATGAGGATTCAGCAGAGATGCAATTCGTCATGCAAGTCACTAGAGCTTTGGGCACAGCTTGGTAGTGATGATCACTTTGTTTCTCCATCTCCTACATGTATACTAGTTATGATCGGTTTGATCATTTTCTTAAAAAGTGTAGTGATGACCTCTATGCTGTGAATTCTCTGATGCATTTAACTTGCTAACCTATGAGATCGTCACATTCAGAAAGTTACCCAGATTAATGTGGGCAGGAGAATATCGTGGTATCTCAAGATCTTCCTGCTAGTCTTATGCATGGGTTACTTTCATGGGGAATCTTTCGCAGTACTAGTAAAAAAAAGAAATAAGAGAATGGGAACCAGTTCAGGAAGAGCTACATTGATGCTACCACGACATCACATGCACAAGTAGCAAGAATTCACAGATCCTATCAGATCTTGACAATAGTAACTATTGACAGATTCTCGACACCCACTGTAACGACCCTTGGTCTTCAATGTAACGATACCTTATTCCAACTGTACCTTATGAAGGAACTTGATATCGAGCTCGTAGGATATGTGATCCTGGACAACAGAAGTTATGACAATAGTAGGATTGTGGTGCCCTATAAGGGACTTCAAGTAAGGAAAGCTATTGGTATGAACAAGAGGAAATAACCAAGAGGAAACTTCAGGTGAATAAGACTAAGGTCTGTACTACTATAAGTACGACTATATATACTAAGAGAGACCGTGCACAGACCAAGCTATGCTAGAGGCTATACTGACCATAAGTAGTAAATAATGTGAACACTGGGTATCATGAGGCGATAAGAGAGATAAGAGGGACTTATGCTATAGGCTCTAGATAAGAGCGGTTATTGCTATTGGCTGATAAGGGAAAGTGAGTCAAGAGGAAAAGCATGAGGCGATGATAAGAATGCAATGTGGTCGCCATGAGGTGCATAGCCGAGATAAGAGATAAGATCATGTGACTGAGGTCACGTGATGGCATGTGACTAGATCATGTGACATAGGTCACGTGATTGGTGTTGACAATGGTAAATGTATGTTCGGTATTTCTGTAATAGATTAGCAATGATTAGGAAAGTAAAGTGTACCAAAAGTTCAAGTAGTGTTGGCATTAGGGTCTTCGTTATGGGTGAGCGTTATAGTAAGTTTTAAATTCTTGCTAGTTGGATGCACATTAATCCCTCTAAATGTTAGCTAGAATTTGTGATAACTGCTTGAATGCAACTACAAGATTAGAACTAAAGGTATGAGTAACACAATGTGATTTTTGCTGTGTCTGAAGACCACTACAGGATAGTAACTAAGACCTTCCTCCACATCCTTTTCAAGCCCAGAATTACATTTGTTTGCCCCAAGATTTGTGACTTTCTATGACATGGTGATTGGATTGTTAACAGTTGCACCTAGCTGTTATACCTGCAATATGGCCCCCCTTGTCAAAAACCATGCTGTAACGCTCGCCCATAACAAAGACCCTAATGCCGACACTACTTGAACTTTTGGTACACTTCACTTTCCTAATCATTGCTAATCTATTACAGAAATACCGAACATACTGTTCAACCATTGTCAACACCCATCACGTGACCTTTGTCACATAATCTAGTCACATGCCATCACGTGACCTCAGTCACATGATCTTATCTCTTATCTTGGCTATGCACCTCATGGCGACCACATTGCATTCTTATCATCGCCTCATGCTTTTCCTCTTGACTCACTTTCCCTTATCAACCAATAGCAATAACCGCTCTTATCTAGAGCCTATAGCATAAGTCTCTCTTATCTCTCTTATCGCCTCATGGTACCCAGTGACCATACTATTAACTACTTATGGTTAGTCATAGCCTCTAGCATAGCTTGGTCTGTGCATGGTCTCTCATAGTATATATAGTCGTACTTATAGAGTACAGACCTTAGTCTTATTCACTTGTTACTCTTGTTGGATACTCTCCTTGTTAATCACTTGGATATTCCCCTTTGAAGTCCCTGCTAGGGTACAATCCTACTATTGTTATAACCTCTGTTGTCTAGGATCACACATCCTACAAGCTCGATATCAAGTTCCTTCATAAAAGGTACAGTTGGAATAAGGTATCGTTACATAGAAGACCAAGGGTCGCTACAGTCTATTCCTTCTATTCTGCTCCCGCATGGGATTCCTTCAGACTTCTGCCCGTATGGCATTCCTCTTTTAGATCACACTGCCACATCCCACAGTTCTGCATTATCAGGATGGACTATAAGGAGTACAGTCATCCTTCGGACTCCTGCCTCCTCTTTCCTTTTATATCATTTACCTTACTTGCACGGACCAGGGGCCTACCATATATAAACTCTGTACTTCTAGCCTGTATTTTCTCTAAGCTAGTTCTACACAATATCAGCATAGTTCTGGTGATACTTCCCGAGAGCTCCAGCGGCTAGCACCTGGATATCGGAGACTGTCGAGCCCACCTTGAGTCTCAGTTCGTCTTCTGAGATAGACTATGGTAGACATTGCCTAGCAGACCCCTCTACTTGTTACCTCATCCTCCCATCATTGAAACGCGTTCAGATCAAGGTAACATTACGCTATGCTTGTCACTAACTGTGCTGCACGTTACACTTGGAGGCATGGATGGCTGCCTCAGATACTGCAGCTATGTGTCCATTATGGTAACCACCCTTCAGTAGTTGGAGGGCTTCAAACACATCTGAGCTGAGCTGATTTCAACGGGAAGTTCCAGTGAGCCCGCCAGATGAGAATGCCCGCTCCGAGGGAGTTGCAGAGTGTAACACACAGTGCAGTTAGTGACGAGCAGAGCGTGAAGTTACCTTGGCCTGAACGAGTTCAACGAGTAGAGGGTGAGGTAATGAGTAGAGGAGCCTGCTAGGCGATGTCTACCACAGTCTATCTCAGAAGATGAACTGAGACTCGAGGTGGGCTCGACAGTCTCCGATATCCAGGTGCTAGCTGCTGGAGCTCTCAGGAAGTATCACCAGAACTATGCTGATATTGTGTAGAACTAGCTTAGAGAAAATACAGGCTAGAAGTACAGAGTTTATATATGGTAGGCCCCTGGTCTGTGCAAGTAAGGTAAATGATATAAAAGGAAAAAGGAGGCAGGAGTCCGAAGGATGACTGTACTCCTTATAGTCCATCCTGATAATGCGGAACTGCGGGATGTGGCAGTGTGATCTAAAAGAGGAATGCCATACGGGCAGAAGTCTGAAGGAATCCCATGCGGGAGCGGAATAGAAGGAATAGACTAAATATAGAGTGGAGGTGGGGCGCCATGTGAGTACATAAACAAAAGATATAAAAGGAGAAACTATCTGGAGGACGACTCCAGTATGAATACAACTCCATAGAGTAAGAGACAGAGTCTAAAGAGAAACAAGTAAGGCAGTGTAGCTGCACAAGTGTAAAGGGAAAAGGAAAAAGAGTACCCCCCTAGTAGACTGTAACATTACCCCCCGTTTATGGTCAAAGCACCTGTGAGACCACCCCTTTAGTCACAGTCCCCCTCGTTTACCTCATAGTCAGTTGGGTCGTAGTCGTCCTGGGGGTTGCGATGAACTATGCAATTCTCCTCACAGTGCCCGAGTTCCCCGCAGAGAGGGCAGTGGCGTCGAGGGCAAAAGGTCTGAATATGCCCTGGTGAAGTGGTGAGGTAGAATGGACATTGGTAGTGAGGGCAGTCAGGGCGGAGATGTCCAAACTCCCGACAAGTGAAACAGCAAGCAAGGGGGCGGCAAGGAGGAAGGATGATTGTATCGACATCTATTGGGTTTTGGGAGGAACCAGGTGATGGCAATGGCGACGCCTGAGCATCCTTGTTATATCTACCAGAGGTGGGGTAGGGTGTGTCTGCGCGCGAGCACTTTTGCAATCTTTTAGCAGGGCCTGCCACAGCTCGTGCGGTAGAAGACGGGAGTCCGAACCGAAGTGTCGCCTTAGCCTGCTTGAGTTTACGAGAACCTGCTCTGGGGGATGGTGAGACAGGGTGTTCGCAGGCAGGGAGAATGAAGTTGTCAGGTGGTGGGGTGGTGGCTCCAAGAAGGGGGATTGTGGCGAGGAAGTTTTGAACCTCGTCGGAGGACATGGGAGCTCTGAAAGACTTTGGGGGGGAGTATCGCTGCTAACTCCTCCATTGCCGCCATCAATTGGTCCTGCGGTAGGAGCGTGAGAGGCCGGGGTTGGTGGAGGTGGCATGGGGATGGGAGTGCAGGAGGCAGTTTGCTCAGTAGAGGCAGACCCTGTGTCACTATCTCCATCCTCCCTTCTCCTAGATCCGTCAACCTCATCCCAGGCCCAAGTGTCCCGATCCCATGGGTGATTCTTGTCATTGTCGAAGTAGTATCGTCATAGGTTGGAGGGGAGTGTGTAAAGTATCGGTCAAAGAATGTGAGTGAAGAGGGGTCTAGGGAGTCCCCGAAAGACATCATCAAATCCATGGTCATGGAGTGCATCGAGAATTGCATCTCGAGACTTGTGGATGGATTGTTCCATGGCAGTGGCATAGACAGGTAGGGTCCCATCTGGGAATAACTGGGCGTGGAGAGTACGGGAGGTGGCATAGGTATGGAATATGCCGACCAAGGATCGGAGTATTGGAATGTCCCAGTAAGTGGAAATGGAGGGTAGGGCAATGGAAGCGGCGGCATTTTCAAGGACAGCACAGTATAGGATTTGGCGAGAGCAGGTCGGGAGTCGGTGGATGCAGACGGGGATGTTGGCCGGGATAATGTGGACATAAGAGGATGCAGAGGACGACATGTAGTGGAGCTAGGGCTCGACACCTAAAACGACGAGAGTGGTATGTGGTGGTTATGGAGGAAAAGTGAGGGGATCCCTTGCCTTATATTCCTCAAGGAGGTCTGCGGCATGTCCCAGGTTGGACTCAGGTTCCCAGGTGTTCTCGGAGGACAGGTATCCCTTCCACAAAACAAGATAGTGGCGGCGTTGAGCAGAGCCCTGATGGGCTAAGATCTGATTGATTTCAAATTCCTCTTCTCCATCTATAATGTCTGGCGGGAGCAGGATGAAGTTATCCCCATGTTCAACAGTAGTCCTATATGGGGTGGGGGGGGGGGTGTGGAAGGCGTTGTGAATTTTCCATGTTCTTGGGAGGCGGAGTTTATATGATACCAGCAATATGACTTGAGTGATCTCAAATGGGCCTTCCTGTCGAGGAGTGAGTTTCTTAGAGGGGTAGCGGAGTCTCAGGTTGCGGCCTTCGAGCCACACCTTATCTCTGACTTTCCAGGGTTTGAATTTTGAAGTTACGTGTTCCTTCATGTATTGTTGTGCTTTCTCATGTGCGGCAGTGGCTTCCAGTCAAGCTTCGTCGAGGTCCCCGAGTCGTTGCTCGAGGGCGGAAAGGAACGTAGTTCCGATCCATGGGTAGGCATGTGGCTCATACCCCATCATTAGACTAAAAAGAGTCTTTCACGTCACGGAATGGATGGAGGAGTTGTGACAGTACTCCGCCATTGGAAGGAGATCCGACCAACGGGAGGTGTCACCTTGGCAAAAGATCTGAAGATAAGTCTTGAGTTCCTGGTTGACCCATTCCATTTCTCCATCAGTTTGTGGATGGTAAGCGGAAGAGAGGAGTGGATCATAGTCAAGAAGCCTGGCCAGTTCTCGAGCAAAGGCTGAGGCGAATTGCGGACCACGGTCTGAGATAATCTTATCATGGAGTCCAAACCATGGGAAGACTTTTTCGAAAAAGAGTTGTGTGACGACCTCGGCATCCGTGCTTTTGTGACATGGAGTGAAAATCACCCCCTTAGTAAGGCCATGGTTGACCACGACCATGACTGAATCATATCCATGCAACGGCAGCAAGTCCATAATGAGGTCGACAGAGAGGCACTGGAAAGGTCGGGAGGAGGCGACAGGGAGGGGTGTCAATGGGGGAACAGTTGGATGAGTGTTGACTTTGTTGGCTTGGCAGGTTGCACACCCTTGAATGAAGTGGCATACGAATGCAGTGAGGCCAGACCACCAATAGTCCCATTGGACAAGGTTAACTGTTTGGTAATATCCGCCATGACCACCCGTGGGCGAATCATGTAAGACATGGAGGAGGTCACGTTGGTGATCCTCAGGCACATAAGCCCGGTCCTTGAAGTAAAGAATCCCATCGTCATAGCGCCAGTCATGAATAGAGGAGGGGGAATGCCCGATGCACCCTCGTGAAGCGAGCGTAGTTGTGTGATGACGAATGGGTCGGAGATTAATGACTTCTCAATAGAAGTCCAGAGGTCAGTGTCAAGTTGTTTGATAAAAAGCTCCCCTGGCAGTAAAGAGACAGCGGCATTGTCATTGGCCGTTTCCATGTCGTCTTTACGCAAGAGCGCGTCCGCGGGGCCCATATTAATCCCTGGAGTATGTTGAAACAGGAGGTTGTGGTCCTGTAGTGTTAATAGCCATCTAGCTTGCCGCCTAGAGAGCTTCCTTGGGTCCTTGAAATAGCAGAGATTCTTGTGGTCTGTGAGCACAGTTATGGGCTGGTCAGTTCTGGTGAGGTAATGCCACCATTCTTCTAGCACATGTATAACTGCTAGAAGTTCTCGATTGTAGATATCGTAGTTGCATTCTGCTGGTGAGAATGTCTTAGACACGTAGCAGCTCGGATGCAGGTCTCCATTGCCATCCTTCTGCATAAGTACGCCTCCACTAGCTGTAAGCGAGGTGTCCGTCATAACGTAAAACAGTTTTGAGGTATCTGGCATCCTTAGTACCGGTTCGGTGGTGAAGGCCCTTCAGAGGAGGTCGAAGGCCTTCTGTTGCTTGTGCATCCAGGACCATGGCTACCCTTTCTTTGTCAAATCCAAGATCAGTCACACAATGTTGGAGAAGTTGGGAATAAACTTGCGGTAGAAGTTGCAGAATCTGATGAATGAATGGACTGCACAAACCAACTTTGGGGGTTCCCAGGTTGCGATCGCCAAGAGCTTGGTAGGGTCCATCTTGATGACCCCTTCACGAACAACCATACCAAGGAATTCCACTTCCAAGGCGTCGAATGTGCATTTTTCTATTTTGAGGCCAAGCTGGTTCTCTCTTAACTGCTCCAATACTCGCCTTGTCCTGTCGTGGTGTTCCTTGAGATCCTTGGAGTGGATTAACATATCATCCATGTAGATGATCAACCATCCTTCCGCCACCATATCTTTGAAAATAAAGTCCATAAATGACTGGAAAGTCGCCAGACTGTTGCAAAGGCCGAAGAACATTATGAGAGGCTTGAAGAGGCCGAAGGGTGTGATGAACGCTGCCTTCCAGGCGTCTTTAGTCTTGATCTGAATGTTATTATATCCCCAGCAAATATCCATCTTCGTGAGGTAGCGAGAACCTTTGAGCTGATCCATCAAGTCTCCAATAAGTGGGAGAGGGTACGCATTCTTGATGGTATGCTCGTTAAGGTAGCGGTAGTCCTAACATGGTCTCAAGTTACTGTCTTTCTTGAAGACAAAGAAGAATGGTTAGGCCTGGGGGGAGTTTGATGGGCATATACGTCCAGCCTTTAGATGTTCTTGTATAAATTCTTGGCATGCCTCTCGCTCCTTAGGGTTGAGCGGATATGCCTTTGTGACTCGTGGGTTGAAAGTGTCATCTAGATCAATGCTGTGATCGAATGACCAATATGGCGGAAGGGGACCGTCATCCTTCTTTTGGAAGACATCCTTGAAATCTCCAAACTCCCACGGGAGTTGAGCCTTGGTTTTCATGCTTCCTGAGCCAGGGAAGTTGAAATCATAGTTTTTCTTATGGAGGGCCTGGGGTGCTCTTCTTCATCGTCATTCTCCTCACATTCTAAGAGTCCAGGAATCTCCTCCTTCTGGGTGGTCGGGTCCACCTCAGGAACCTTCAGTGTAACCTCCCCCTTTCAGGCAGTGAGTACTGAGTCAACTGTGCATGTCCACCATCACACTCACCATTGTCAGAGTTTTGTTACCTGGCATTTCCTATTGAATATGTTTATAGTGGTGGCATGATCCCCTTTGCCACTTATTGATTCTGGGTCGGTCGGTTCCGCCTTGGGTAATCACACTTTTCCTGTACTTCAATTGATCTCCAGGTTGTTGTTGCAGAGCCATGGGAGCCCTAGGATTACGTCGTCCTTGCCACAGTCAATAACAAGGAAGTCTCAGAGATGGGTGGTTTCTCTGACTTTCATCAAGATTGTTGCCTTCTTTCATATGAGGCCATTATGGTTAGGCATACCATCTACATTGCTCACCCACAGGGGAGTCTTTAGTTTTGAGGTGGGGATTCCACATGCTGCGACCAAAGCGTAGTCGATGAAGCATCCGGTGGCGCCTGAGTCAATCAGGGCTTTAGTGTCAACGATTTTGAACGCAGTATGATCAGGGGGGTAAAGAGTGACTGGAATTGTGATTGATTGCGAAGCTGCCCCTGATACAAATACTGGTGATATAGAATGAGTGGTGTTTCATATAGAGGTGGAGGACAACGTCGACCCTTCTCCACCTTTCAAAAATCCTGGTGTGGTCCTACGTTATCCTACGTTACCCATGTTACAGTCTACTAGGGGGGTACACTTTTTCCGCCTTCACTACGCTTACGCTCTTGTTCTCCTTTACTTGTTTCTCTTTAGACTCTGTCTATCACTCTACGGAGTTGTATTTGTACTGGAGTCGTCCTCCAGATAGTTTCTCCTTTTATATCCTTTTCTTATGTACTCACACAGCACCCCGCCTCTGCACTATATTTAGCCTCCTCCTTTCGTTCCACTTCCGTGCGAGATTCCTTCGGACTTCTGCCCGCATGGTGTTCCTCTTTTAAATCACACTGCCACTTCCTGCAGTTCTGCATCATCAGAATGGACTATACGGAGTATGGTTGTCCTACAGACTCCTGCCTCCTTTTTCCTTTTATGTCTTTACCTTTCTCGCACGGACCAGGGGCCTACCATATATATACTATATACTTTTATCATGTATTTCCCTAAGCTAGTTCTATGCAATATCAGCATAGTTCTGGTGATACCTTCTGAGAGCTCCAGCGGCTAGCACCTGGATATCGGAGACCCATCGAGCCCACCTCAAGTCTCAGTTTGTCTTCTGAGATAGACAGTGGTAGACTTCGTCTAGCAGACCCCTCTACTCATTACCTCGTCCTCTACTCGTTGAACTCATTCAG
>JBBPQG010000484.1:0-19374 GCA_038092395.1 Boletus variipes var. fagicola | reverse complement strand
GTACATACCCTGGTTATTCCATGGACTCGGACAGACATTCCCTTGTTATGAATGACTTGACACTATTATTGCACTCTTAGTATAGTACTTGATTCAATCCTTGTTCACCCGCGCGTCGGAAGTCAATGTCACATTACCAGCAACGCGCTTGACATACATAGAATAGTTTTCTCATGATCGTGTGTAGTGACTTGTTTGACAGTGACAGGGTGTTTAACCAAACCAATGCACTCCAGGCTCCGCGCCTCAGTTACTCAAGAACCCAATGACTGTAAAAAGAACTATCCCTCTCGACTCATCATGGTACCATCATTTTATATTGACGACTGTGGTATGTGCGCTTATTGCTGGATTTCTGCGATTCGTTCTCTTCGGTATGCCATTTAGCCTGTCATGTCTTCCAGTGTATTCACGGATAGTCTTCAGACCAATATGATCCAATGCATTGCAACGTATTGTTGTCATCAGGAAGCTGGCTGGACAGCGCATATCGTAATTGGCAGCCAAAGGGCAAGTCTTTATAAATATCCGACTCGAGGAAATCATTAAGGTTGCATGACAGGATGCATGCTCCATTCATACCAATCCAGAGATGCCTCTCGTTGCCTTTCGTCTCGTCGAGTAGTCTTCGTCGGCGACTCGGTAACACGAACACTCTTTTTTCAGTTTGTACATATCGTCGACCCTACACTCCCCGAACATCCTCCCGATGACGGCGCAAAACATTCCAACCATTTCTTTGTTTCCGGATCTCAAACAAAGCTTGAGTTTGTTTGGGACCCATTTACAAATACGACATCTGCCCTTGCGTTGACAGACCCGTCAAAGTCTCACTCAATCGACGAGCAGTTTGAACGACCCGCCCTACTTGTCCTTGGTTCAGGGCTCTGGTACCTCAGGTATGCTGACACTTCAGGGGGGCTCTCAGCATGGGAAGCCAACGTAGAAGCACGCATTGAAGCCATAAATGGAGCTCGTGACAAGCTAGCGGATGAAGTGGTCTTTCTTCCAGTAGAAGAGACTGTCCCTTCGAAGTTGTCACCCGAACGACTCAATACCATGCATTCCTCTGACATAGACGCAATGAATTCCGAACTCTACCACCGCATCAAGCCGTCCTCGACAAATAGCTCTTGGTCACCGCTCTTCGGATCTGTTTCCTCCGAGCGGATAAAGCTTCCATCGGTATTCAACAAGATGCTAGATGACTCGCAAACCCACGACGGTCTACACTTTAGCAAAGCCGTCGTCAAGGCTCAAGCAAATATCCTGCTAAATCTTCGATGCAATAGAGAATGGCCCCAAACGTTTCCGATGGATAAGACCTGTTGCCGAAAGTACCCTCGGCCAGGACCAGCGCAATCGGTTGTGCTGGCCAGCTTGCTGCTATATACCTGCATTTTCTCATATCGACCGAGTAAGTAGTGCCTTATCAATCTCGTTCTACATCGTCTGACATCTACATAGCTGTCAAATCTTGGGTTGTGAACAAAGAACGTCTTCCGGCGATGATCTTTGGAGCTTCCATATGCATGATATATCTTGCGGACAGGACAGGATTGTGGCTTAAAGAACAGAAGCAGTTCAATCCGTGGACGTTTGGCTTCTTGTGTTTGGTTCCGCTTGCAGCTGGTTTGACGACAGTTCGAAGAGCTGACAAAGACTTGGGATTTCTCAACCGCGACCAGACCGACGAATGGAAGGGGTGGATGCAGAGTATGTCGACTCACTCTTTCACCAAGATAGTCCTAATAGAATTGTACCAGTTGCAGTTCTTGTATACCATTACATGGATGCTTCCAAGATATCCGGCATCTATAACCCCATCCGAGTTATTGTTGCAGCCTATCTTTTCATGACCGGTTATGGTCATACGATGTTCTACCTCAGGAGGGGAGACTTTGGTTACCTTCGTCTTTTTCGGGTACGCCTGAGCTCTGGTATCAATTCTGTGTTCATCAACGTCTTTTACAGATATTGGTCAGGCTAAATCTCCTAACGCTTACGCTTGCCTATACCATGAATACGGGCTATCTCTCGTATTATTTTGCTCCCTTGGTCTCCATGTGGTTTCTGGTCATCTACCTGACGCTATGGATCGGGTCACAACTCAACGAGAATACACCATTTCTCGTCGCTAAAATATTCTTATCAATGGGTGCATTTGCCGCGTTCACGAACCACCCGTGGCTCCTGGAAGGACTCTTTGACGTCCTGGAACATGTTTTCTTCATCCATTGGTCTGCACGCGAATGGACCTTCAGAATAACACTCGATCAATATATCGTATACTGTGGCATGCTTGCCGCCCTCGCTTTCATCAAGATTCGGGATAATCATCTTGCCGAGCACCCCATGTGGCCCATATTTATGCGCGCATCGATCGGACTGTCTGCGATAGTCATGGTGTGGTTCGTGGGTTTCGAACTTTTGCAGGAAAGCAAGTTCACGTACAATGCATGGCACCCATACATCTCATTCCTCCCCATCCTCGCCTTTGTCATCCTACGCAACGCCACTCCTCTCTTGCGGTCGTGTTCATCTCGCGTTTTTGCATTCATTGGCAAGTGCTCGCTCGAGACATTTATTATTCAGTACCACCTGTGGCTTGCGGCGGACACAAAGGGTATTCTTCTGCTTATCCCTGGGACAGAATGGCGCGCTCTCAATTTCGTTCTATCAACGGTTATCTTCATTTACGTATCTCATCAAGTAGCATGGGCTACCGGGGAGATCACAGGTTGGATATGTGGTGATGAAAAGAAGACGCTGCCTACGACCCGCGACACGCCAACTGCCCAGGTGTCGGATACGGCCAATCCTCGCTCAGAAGCTGTACCCCTTGTCATGGGAGGCACGGATAACTCTCGTATGGAGCCCGAAACATCACGATATCCACAGCGATGGGTAGACCGGCTGGCTGAAGGGGCCGGGAGTCGGCACACCCCTGTTTTTTTCAAGTCTTGGTCAGGTCCATCATTATGGAAGCTTGACGTGAAGGGGAGGATTATGGTATGGGCTGGTCTAATGTGGTTGGCAAATGCATTTTGGACAAACCCTTAGATACAGCTAGAATATCGCATCGCATTCTACGTATTACAACTAGCATTGCAGCCACCGATAGTTAGATATCACCGGTTCAGAACCTGCAAAGACATTGTTGTTAGTACAGACGCGAATGAAGTTGAAGGTGTATTCAGTATTAGCATGGACGTTCATCAACACTTGTCCTTTAGACAAGGTCAGGGCTTGACTTCTATTTGTTGCATCATGTAGGGCGACAGGGAGGATGTACTCACGACATGACCTGAAGGGAGCGACACGTCAGCATTCATGAAGAGAAACAGAAATAGACGAAAGCTCGGAAATTTGGGTATATGAAAAAAGTTCACGAGCCGACAGAGGCTTCGAAGTAGCGATTCAAGATGTTCGTCATCGCGACGACGAGCAAGGATGAGACTCACCTCAAAGACTGGCAAGGCAGACGAACAAAAGACGGACTTGGTGTTTTAAGTGAACACGTGACATGTACTCAGGGCAGGTTATTTCAGGTCGAGGGTGGATGAGCGTACAAGCCTCAAGGCACCTTGCTTGCCACTGTTCCCCCACCATGGCGAATGTCGTCCACCCACCACTCAATTTTATTCATGAACCGACTCACCTACCTACTTCTCGCTTTGGGTTCGGCTTTGGATTGCCCGGAAGCTCACCCACAGGGACAGGCAAGCAGCCGGTCTACACTCCTGGACACACACAACCATCCGCCTTTCAGCAGCTCACCTCACATATCAGTATATCACCCGCTCCCCATCGCATTCAGAAACGCCGCCTAGAGTCGGAGGACGATGCGGAATCCAGTCGCCATGTCGGACGGGACGTTCCCATGGACCGAAGCCCCACACCAGAACGACCGAAGAGAGCCGCACCGAAGCGTGCCAAGGTCACCTCGCAAGAAGACGAATCCAAAGATCAACAATGTTCAAGAACGAGTAAAAGTCTAGACGGAGATAATGACATTGATGTCGGTGTCTTGTTGGGTATGAACTGTTCCAACTGGCTACTACTGTTCGGTGTCTGACAAGGGGATTGGGTAGCGAGTCTTCCGCCGCAAGCACTTTTGCCACTTTTAAATTCTCTAATAAACGCCCAACCGTCACTTAAATCACTGATATTACCCCTTATACCCCGGCCAACATTGGACACGGCCATACAGGCATTAGAGCAGTCCGCGAGGAAACTGCGGGATGCTTATCCATATTCGAACACACCGTCTTTCTCCTCTGTTTCTGCTACGACTTCACTCGGGTTTGGATTCGGATTCAACTCTCAACGGACCGGTTTTGGATCAACCATGGAGGACGACCAGAGGAGTAGTGGGGCAAATGACGGGAGTGGAATGCGAGAGTCGTACATCCTCTCTCGACTCCGACCTCACATTCATGAATTCGTGTCGGCATGCATGTCGTATGTGCCCTATTTTTCCTACGTGTCCTGCACACAGGGGGACTCGCAACATCAAGCTGATTCGTGGTCGCGAGGACACTCGGCTGTCCTGCAATCTCAACATAAAGACAAATCACACCCAACTGAAACCTTTGTATTTCTCTCGGCACTGACGACACACATCACTTGTCAGCCGCCACTGACGCAGGCATCGCTGGCACCGCTTTTACTTCCGCGGCTGTCGAAAGAATGGGTGGCATGGGTAGACCGAATAGACCAAATGGTGAACCGGGAGGGGGGCATGTTTGGTGGTGAGACGGTGAGGAGCTGGGAGAAGGCGCTAGACGAGTTTGCGGATGCGAGGGGTCCGGAGGGATGGGGGGTGATGAGGGAGGTGAGGGATCGCTGGGTTAGCAGGGTGGGCTGGCTGGTTGGGCGGAATGTAGTGCAGCCGATGGAGGAGGAGGCTTGATGGCGTTTGTTTATCGACACTCGTATGTACGATTACACTATTCACATAGTTCCATAACGAGCATGCATCATCTCACCCGTCGACTCTCCACTGCAAAACCCGCTCGCATTGCACACAAATCCTCGGCTTTTCTTACTGCGAATCCCGCGTTAAACAGCACTCCAATATCACCCGAACAACCCGGCACTCGTCCGATCAAATTAAATCCGCTTCCGGTCGTCGTCTCCTCACCAGCCCCCACAATATTGCCGTTTCCCACTTCCTCCCAATCTCTATACCGCAACCTTCTCTCCATCACGTCCATCCCCAGGGCCATCGACTACTATTTCGATTGGCCCAGGGCATTGCACTCCACCAAATCGTTCAACCTCCTCATCAGTCTTGCCCTCCGGAGCGCTTCCTTCGCGTCAGTCCGCCGCCTGTTTACTGCCATGCAAGCAGAATCTATCCCGCCAAACATGGAGACGTGGAAATTGCATGTCCGGTGGTTCGTCAGGACTGGACAATGGAACGATGCTTGGAAACGTGCCCTAGAAATCTCGGGCAAGTCTAACAGACCCATCCCTCTTCCGTTGTGGCTCGAACTCTTCGGCTCGCAGAAGCGCGGGGCGCTGCGACATTGGGTTATCGCTGATAGGAAACCTAACGTGCAGGCGGCCGGTCGGGGTCTTGCTTCTGCTGTTCCGGCAGCTGGCTGCAGTACGAGACCGTACTCTGGTCATGACATTCGCTTGGATGCTGGCCTGGAAAATGGAGAGCAGTCTCGTACGGACGCTGGTATGAAGGATGTCGAAAATTCAACGCCGTATTTTCGAAAGCAGCTTGTGCCTCGCCCATCCCAGACTCTTTATGCCGTCCAACTGTCGCGATATCGAGCGCTCATGCAAGTTTCGCCTTTGCTTACCTCTTCCGACCAGGTTCAGATCCTACCCAGAACCGTTCTCATCATCACCCAGATCATGTACCAGGTACGGCAGAGTAGCTTGGCACTCTCCACCGCCCTTTCGTACTTGGAATCCCTTCCTCCCAGACTTAGGCGGTGTGATCGACGCAGAATTCTTGACCTCGTTAACTCTCATCTCTCCATGGCCACCCGGCACCGAAAACAAGGTCTGAAACAGCACTTTGCCCAGCGTCGCATCCTTTGGAAATTCTTACATGCTCGCCTGGATTTGGCTCCTTCGTCCACGACCTTGTTTCTCCTTCTCGGATCCTTGCGTGGCTGCCGCCGTAGTGGCACCCTTGCTATGCAGTGCTTGCAGCTTTTTGAAAAGAGGTGGGGTTCACACGTTCAATCTAGCCTAGTCCGGCGACGTGTCGCAAGTCTTGCGCTTAAAGAAGGCCGCCTTGACATTGTCGCAGCCATGATACGGCTCGAGTCGCGTTGTAGAGCTTTTAAAGATGCCTTGCCTCGGACCGTCTATACCTCAAGGCGAAGACCTTGGCGGACATTGTTTAGTCGACGGGGAGCTGAGAATCGGAGATGGCATGTAATAGTGGAGAGGTATCGACGGCGGGTAATGCTCGAGTCTGACTTGTAAACTGCGTAGTGGGCTATGGTTTTACCCGCTCTCGGTAGCTAGCCTGGCTTGATTGATGAAGTATGTCATTTATCTTGACACTGCATGTCAAAAAGATACACTCGATTGATGTGCACATCACCGAACGACTACAAGAGCAGGGAGCTACGAATACATTATGACGCAAGATGCCAGGAATAATACCATGCAACAAATCACGGGGTGAGGGAAGAAGCGTAAGGACAAGAAGACCAAAAGAATTTCCTAGGTGTGAAATCACAGATAGCACCTTGAGAAGGTGCTTGGAGGAAGACACGACGGCCAGTTGCCTGATGAAACTGCCGACTCCCATTCCGTCGCCACCGTGCGGTACAAATCAAGCGCTGCGCGTGCATTCTCAACCTAGGCAAAGACGAGGGTGTTGAGTCATTCTGCAACCACAGCCAACGCGGCAATACAAGCGCTCCGGCTGGAGAAATTACGAACAGACGTACAGGATGTATGTGGCCATCTTGACAACGACGACACATAAGATGCCACATGAGTGTTTGCAGGCCAATCACTTGGTTGGGGGAACGTAGAGCGTTTCTAAAGGGTTGATACAACGCGACGTCGCGCGTGGCAACGGCGGGATGTGGGATACCCAATACTAGTCCCGATGACCATGTAATGAGCTTGGTTGTCAGAATAAAGAAAAATGCGTGCACGTTACCCGAAAGATCATGCCATAGGCTGTGTCCGACAATTACATTACCCTTGATGAAGTCCGCAACGTGCCGCTGGACCCGATCAAATGAAGGTGTATCGGCTGCATCAGTGGAGAACAGACATCAAATATTCCGGTATAAAGCCAACGGGCTAGGATAGTAAATTTCTACTCACGGGCTAGTAGGTGGCAGGCCTCAATCCCGGTTGTGGAGGTCCGGTAATCGCTAACCTGCATGGTCGGGGCAACACAGGTATCTAGTATCACATTTCCCCTAAAGTCGACAATAGACACGCGACTTGAGACGAAACAGGTGAGATGACGGCGCAGGAGGGGGAAGGGCAAAGACACATACGCGAGCATCGCGGTAGTCCCGCCTGGTCCCACTCCTACGTTGCTGCAGGAGAGCGCGAGGATTTGATCATTACTAGGGATAGGGTATTTGGTCTCCATCTCGAAAAAAATCAACAGATGACCGCAACTTACTCTGCGCAACAGGTAGATATATGTGCGGTGAAGTTGCTCAGAGCAGATTGACAGCAGTAGATGCTAAAAGGCTTCCATGTTCGATGGCCGATAAGCTCCAGTAACCCTTCCCACAAATCTCAACTACCTTCGTTGATCTAGACAGGCCAACATCCGTTTGGGTGGTAGGGCCATCACGTAACAAGTACACGATCGGTCCTCTGAACGCCCGACTTGATCATGGACAGGGACGGCGGAAAGCCAAACCAAGGTAGAATACATCAACCTGAAGGCCGCCAATCCACCACTATACACAAATGTGATGTCAGCATTGTCCCTGAAACTCCAGGCGAATTTTCAAACCGGCGGGAGAAGAGAGACGTGAACTTATAGGACCATCTGGAGATCTGACTCAGAGACGTCAAAACCCCGGGTAACCTTTGTTACTTTCACCCACCGAGTCGTAAGTTTAAATAGCTTCCATAATAATTCACCAGGTACTTGCCTCGAGTTCTGCGTGACTTCTAGGATCTCGAAACATTTTGATGTGCTGGACTTTCAACAGGGAAGCCTCTGTCCTGTTAGGGTTCATGGAATTTTTGCCCTCCCAACCTAGGGGTGAACGCGACAGCGGTTGTCGAAAGCCTATGGAAACTCATGCGCGCTATTCGGTCCACAGCCGTAGCAGAGCTGAAGGAAATCCAGCGTATCTGTCGACGACTCCGAGTCACTGTAACCATCACGACGTCCATGCTTCTGAGCGTAATAAATCTCGCTGATACAAAAAGTCTGTAGGAAGTTCAGGTCGACTTTTGGAAGAACCGAATGTTCGGAACTTGCCGGCGCCTAACTAGTATCGGCGATTGCATGGAACCGAGGAGTAACTGCAAACCTCTAACTCCCCTGCCTTCCTTACAACATCAATACCTGTCTCAGCTGCGTTGCTAGCAATAGCATGTATATTTCGTGGTTACCAGGAGCGGCATTTTGACCTACAATTATATGAATTAGTGCGAAAGCGCTCATCTTCAACGGTGTTCTCAGTAGTACCTTTGATCGTGCCCGCGAGGTGCTGTTCGAATCTGTCCATTGCACGCTGCTTATCTCCAAACGTATATTGTATATCATGCAAAAAGGGCATGTGCCTCACGGGATTCCAATATGGCTGTTGAAGGATGCTGGCGTTCAACGACCTAAAACGGCTCTACAGGGTTGCATCTCACCAGAAATTCGTGTCGGCTCTCTCAAGTGCTCAACAGTGATTGGCTGATAATCAGTCGCGGCCATTTGTTTATATACCCGAGATATTGAATATCCATCGTTTAGCAGCACCCATTGAATGCACAACTTTAGTTGTGACATCGGTCGGTTGTCTTACCATTACTCCGGTAAGGTCAGGTTGGAGACAACAGGGTTGAACGCAATTACCGAGCAAAGATGTGATCTGAATAAACATCAGCGCTCACTAAACATGTAAATTACACGAAAGAGTCAAGACGAACGAAATGGGTTATGTGGTGCTCCGACGGCAATACCACCTCCAATCGGGATCTGTACCCCACATCTCGCCAAGTTATCTCTGGGCGCCGGTGGGATATGCATGTGGTTTACATGACAAAAGTGGCTTGCAACTGCAATGGAAGAATTTCTTGTTCAGTCAATTCTATGGCGCAATACGATCACCTGCTCCAATCGCGATCTTCCGCCCAATAGACTCGACTTGGGGCCCCGTCCGTGAACGTGAGGTGCGCATGCAGATACGGTTTCGTTCAAAGAGTGCGCCACGAGTATGCAGTGGAGGAACGGGGCGATCCCTGAGTCGGATCAAAACCAGAAAGTTATAGTGAACGAAGCAATGTATAAATACGTTTACCTCGGGTGCTGAAGATAGGCGGCGGGGGAAATGAGGGCGCAGCTTCACGCTAGGACGACTCGTTTTTGCAAATGAGACGCGAGGGACACGGGCTTTGCGATGTCACCCAGGAAAAACGGGTGTCACAAATACTAGACGTAAATTGGGTCGTTGGAGGCCACGCTGCTTGACGAGGACGGCCCGAGTCCGCGGAAAAATCTGTTAAGCATTCAGATATTATTCACCAACGTGTTGCACTGACCCGAATGGATGCCAGTGCAATGAGCGCACGTTCATGAATTGGTTCTCCACGGAAAACATGACGTCGGCGTCGAAGTCGGTGAATAATCACTGTGGCATTTTCCCTGAGGTCAATAATAAACTGTTCCTAATTGGATCCTCTTTGGACCCACGACATCAGCGGTCGGCTAGACACAACCCGACAACGAGCGGTAAGCATTACTGCTAAAGTTGTGGACTTCAGCACATGATAGTGCCTGATAGGGCTGGCAGTTTACGCGCAGGCCGTCACTCCCGGAATCTTTCGCTCTGCACACAACGTGGACATGCCGAACGAGCACCAGGAAGAAACTCAATTCTCCTCGAGGACTCCTGGCACTGGTCAACAGGAGAAACAGTGCCGGATTTGCTACGATAGCGACGAGTCAGACCCATCCTTGGGAAGGCTGTTCAAACCATGTCTGTGTGCGGGTACCATTAGCGTAAGCACGCTCGGCCAAGTTGCGAGGCGGCTGCATAGCTAATTGCGCGCGCGCTCAAGTACGTTCACGTCAAATGTCTGCAGAAATGGAGGTTGTCATCTCATTCCAACAATGCGTTTTGGCGTTGCCCTCAATGCCAGTTTCATTACCGCTTCGCCCGGACCAAGGCGTACGGTTTGGGGACAAACCCAGGCAGGTGCCGTTGCTTTCGTCCGTCGATCAACCTGCCCGCTCACACCACTCCCCAGTCGTCGTCGGCTTCTTGTCGTCTTTTCTCTTTGTCCTTTTGGTCATGCTCTCGTCATATGTCACAAGTTATTTCCTTACCTCGATAGAGGAGCAGTCCTTGTTCGGAACGACATACTTTTTTGTCTCCCCGATTGACGTCGCGCAGGATTTGGTCCGGGCAGCTATCCGAATTCTTCGTGACCAAGACATCCTACCCCTGGAGCTCGAAATTCCCCAATTGCTCAAGGGACCCATTCCGACCCGACTCCCCGAGTCTCCTGGTTTGCTTGGCCGCCTCATTCGCAGGTTTCTGTTAGGCCTACCCATGGTAGGGGTGGGGTCACTCATACACATGATCCTGACCCTGCCCTTCATGGGGCCACTGCAGTGGGTCGCCCGGTGGAGAGGCAATAGGACCAGAAGAGGAAACGACAGGGATTTGGCTGCTGCAGTGATCGTCATTTTCATTGTTATTGGGGCCGCAAGGTCAGCAATGATACTTCCTTCTCAGCAAGATGGCTCATGTCACTTTCAGGGCCTTGTACAAGGTATACGGCTATACTCGCAAGTGGGCAGCACGGTTTCTGACATGGGCCGAGGATTCCATTCTTGAAGTCAACTGAGACTCATCCATATGTCATGCGTCTCGAAAATCAAGTATTATACGTAGATAGCCGACGGACAACATTTGTAAGTGCAATCAGCATCTGTTCACCAATTTCGCCGCAATTGGCGTTTGATGCCTTCATATACGACCCTCGTCTCGGTATTACTCGAGTCCAGCTCGGCAAGGTATTGCCCGACCGCTACGTCTATCCGTCCAGCAGGCAGCTCCGCACGTGCAGTTGATGCTTGCGGTCGTTTGGCCTCTTCTAGCCAATCACTGAGTAGGACAGCAATATCTGCGGATACCGCCTGAACACTGGCCTGATTGTTGAAAGGCGGGACCTGTAAAACACGTTCTCTTAAGCGATCCACCATGCACAAGGGTTGCGGAGACATACATGTGACTCATACATGTCATGCAAGACGTCCCATATCTCTGCGTGTGGCACGCCGCACTGAATCAAAACCCGAGGAACCCAACCTTTTGGAAGTTGTGCCCTATTCCGCAACGAGAAAGAGACAAGTAGCGTCGCGATGTATCCTAGAAAACGAGCGTCTATCAAGTCTCTTTGGGGGGCGGGAATGGCTAACTTACGTAACGGAAATGCACTTTCGGAGGGGTAAAAACGCTTTCCTAGCGGGACAACGCTCGCTATGATGTGGTCCGCATGCGTCTGCGCGTCTGCATCCTTTTCCAAAGCTGAAACAAAGCATTAACTGTGCAGGTTGGATGAGAGGAATTTTCCTACCATCTTCGAATATCCTGTCCCAAATGGGTCGAACAAGGTGCTCATTCCGGTGTTCTGACACGTGAAGAATAAGGAGTTTCATGATGGGCAGATCAAAGGGTTCCGCATAACATTGGTAAAGCTTGATGAGAGTCAGACAGGAGCAAACAGGGAAATTGGGTGGCACACCTCGGACATGGTAAATAACTTCTTGTTTAGTAGTCTGATCCTGAGACCTTGATCGCCAGGATTGCCTGCATGAGGGAGAAGCGCATTATACACCTCGAGTTGCACCTGAGCTACATCAAGTTTTTCTTCAAGGTCCGTGAGGAATGCGATTGCAGTCTCATGCCTGCCGTTCGCGGTGACTGGATGAGACTTGGCATTTCCAACGGCAAGAGTGAAATACTCGATCCGCGTGCTCAAGTCCAAGTCAATGCTGAAGTTAATTTGTATCAGTAGGATCCAGTAAAAGTCCTTGTGACGCACTCTGTCGACTCTGCCAAGGTAGCAAGCACTTCGGCAGCACGCAGTGGCTGGCCATCTTTGACGTAAAACTGCCACAGTAGCTGATACTTTGCAAGGGTAGCAGGCTCCCGCCTAAGATGGGCCTCGAGATATCGGGGTCGCAACTTCACTGCTGTAAGCATTCAATCGTTCAAGGAAAGTGAAACACACATACAGCCAATAATTCGTCAGCCAGTCCTCTGTCAATCAACCAATCATACAGCGTCGAGTGGAACATCTCATCATCACTGGAAAATGCGAGCGTATACGCGTGGTTTCGGATCGTATCCAGGTCCTCAGCAGGTGTCTGGGCGCGTGAGGCTTTTTCCTCGAACGAATCGAGAGAACGCAGGACGAGCTGATAGCACTCGACGCGTTTCTTGAAAAAAATTGAGCGATCATCGTTAGCAGGGCAACCTAACAACCAATACTCGAGTCCAACATTGTCGGGATCGACCGCCTGTGCGCAACTCAGTGGGAGCTCAATGGCGCCTGGTGGTGCATGAGTTGCGAAGAAGAGTGTTGCACAAGTGCACTCACGAACCTTTCGCGTAACTCAATTCTCGGTACTCATCGCATACCTCACGGATCTTGTCAAATTCCAATATCCGTGCCCCTTTTGTAAACAGCCTAACATATAGTTGAACAAGAAAAGTGACGGGGTGCGGAAAGTGTGTTTACCTCAATGAGTCTCCTAACCAGTTCTGTCGCTCAGCAGGATTTCGTGATTCAACCGCCTTGCGAACGTTTTCTCGGGCCTAGATCAGATCGGTTAGTAATTAGGGTGCACACATTTAGGAAAACCACATGCCTTGTACAACATAACGTCATCGGTGCTACAGAAAGAGCCGCATCTTTGCTGCAACACTTCGCTGATGGTGTCCACCTGACCGTATCGTCAACATAGCTCGATGGGCACGGATGGCCACACGTACGCTGATCTGCTGACCAATCTGTTGATCGATCACAATGTTAACCAATGCACGCGATGCATTTATTCCATTCTGAGTGGTGATCAGCTCTTCATAAGTCATTGCAACCACCAGTTTCTGAGTCTCTGCATCACATCTTACACCATGTCAATCCGAGTGTGTGACTTTCAAGTGAAAGTGCTCACTGGGCTATCAGTTCGCCTAATCGATAGTCACTCAGTAAGAGCACAAAGGAAATGGCTTCTATGGTTCTTGAGAGAAGAGCTTGAAGCTGAACCACCGAACTTTGCTCGGCCTAGAAGAAAGTCGGAGATATCACGATTGAAATTGAGAAGTCAAGACGAACCTTCCATGCCTCTTGCTCATGACCTACCGTGTTGCGTGAGGCGACAGGATCACCGGGCGTGGAGTGGAAAAGGTGGGGATTCTTGTCCAAAAACTCCTTTAGGGCATACAAGTTCTTTTGGACGGTAACGACCAAGCTATCCTCCAAGTTCAACTCTTGAAGACCGAAAGCACTGTGCAATAAACATGGATCGGCATTCATGAAGCAGAAAAGGGATCGATGTGCTCACCCAGGTTTGGTTAGCTTGCCCTTCCAAAGTGGTCGGACGAGGCGCGCAAAGTACATGGCAAACCCTTCTCTGCGGCCACTGAATGTGGCACTTCCAGTGCTTTCACCTACAGATAGGAGCTGGTCATATGCCCGGAGGGAAGCGAGAGAGGAACTTACTCGTGCCATATGTCACCCTCTCAGTCCAAATCGGACGTTCCCCAAAGTCGTAAAATGCCTGTTTTGCAATACTTGCGACATCAGGACTCACAGTACAGAGTGTACCGGGCATCGAGTGGTCTGCAGTGTCCATAAACGTATTTCCACAAGCGAGTCCGAGAAGCATAGCGCATGTTTGGTCTCTTCCAAAGCTGCAATGCGAAGCGTCAGTATGGCCATGTGGAGGTCGACAGAGAAGCACTTGCCTGTCTCTAAACTCGATGATTGGCTGAACAGCGCCCTCAGACTGTGCTTCCTCGATGACAGCGCGTAGATAATCCATTGCCCTCCTCTTTACGAGGAACGTGAGGCCGACGTTGGTGAGAATCATAAATTGTCGAGGTGGTTCCGAGAACTGCAACGCCAATTCGTTGATAACGGCGGGCGATGGTGCAGTGGAGGATGGCAACGACGGTCGTGGCACGCTGGCCATTGCCCAGGTTCTTCCAGGAATTGCCAACAGAGTGGTGTACTCTGTTAGCGGTGGGCGCTGGTTCCCACCCGCTGCATACGATAATGCATATGTAGTTGGTTGGGAAGTTGGGGCGTATTGTTGAGCGGATGTGGATACCTGGCCAAGGGTGCCTATGCGGGTTAGATCAGGTGATGTACAGAGCAAAAAGTCGGTGCCATCAGTATCGCCCGGCTGGGCGGAAATTGCGAGTCCGTCCTGATAGCAGGAGTTTTCCAACCCAGAAACAATGAACGGGCGAGAGGGTGACGGTGGTGGGGCGACACGAGCAGCGCTGTAAGAGGTGGATGGTACGCGGTTTGATGGGCGAGCCAATTCGTCGGGATGAAAGAGATTTGCGGGAGGGAGGCGTACGTGTATGAGTTGGAGAGGGCGTGGAGCACCGGGTGGGTTTGTAGCTGGGGTGTACGAAAAGCTGGGGGACGCCGGGGAAAAATAGAGACGAACGGCGTTGATGGTGATAGCTATGAGCTGCACGCCGACATGAGATTCGGCGGGATCGACGACATGCAATGCGATGATCTGGAAGTTGGATGGGTTTATTGCCGGGGAGGCGGGTGCTTTTTCCTGAGCAGACTTGTACAGGTTGGCAAGGGTCTGAACGTGTTGAACTACTTTTTCCGAGGGAAGATAAAATAGAGAGATGACGTTTTTTGCGGAAAGGGTGTACAAGCAATTGCGTTTGCGGTCGGAGACGACGGAGACGATGCGGTCTAGAAGGAAGATGAAGGTGAGAGGAGAAAAAGAACAAGGGGAGACCGACCGTCCGGTTTTGGGGAAGAAAAGCGGGGGAAAAGGCTCTGAACTGTGCCGACGGAGTGGTTGATGAGGTGAACTCTCTTTCCGAACCAGGATTCTGATTGCTGGTAATGTAGTTCGTAGAGACAGCCGTCTTGGGAGCCAGCCATGAAGATGCGACCCTGAGGTGTGCCGACGACGGAGGACATTTCGACGTCCGTTGAGACGGACATGTCGGTCGCATACATCTTGATGTCTTTTCGGTGAGTTTGAGGAAGAGATGAAGTTGAGAGGCCGATGAGGAGGACGGAGACTGGCGTGCACAATACCATGACAGAGGAAATTTCGTCGACGAACACGCCGGGTTTTGGGTTGACGACGGCGACATGGGTGATGACGTCTGGTTGGTCTGCAAAGGAGCTGATGTCCTGGCTGTGGGGAGGTGAAGGGACGTAGTCGAGGGAGAAGGAGGAACGGACCCATGTATGTAGTCCCAGAGAAAGAGCTTATGGTCGATAGATATCCAAACGCGGTCTAGCTCGGGGAGGAGGCCCATGTGGGACGTGACATTGGTTGCTGAGGGCAAGATGAGTGGGGAAGGGAGAGGGAGGGGAGAAACGGACTGTTGTAATACTGAAAGAGGGCATCTGGTATACCCACGAGCCTGCGCTTCTGGAATGGGACGCGGTAGTCATCGGGGAAGACGCTATATGACGCAGAGGAGGGGGGACCTGCGGCTTGGGGAGGGTGAGCGGGGGCAGAGAGGGGAGGAGGGTGCGTACGTGGAAGGACGTCGCCAATGTCCGGTATGGACTGTGCGTCCTTGAGAAAGTTGTCGTTTAGGACGCGAGCGGCGGTGGAGAGGGCGGGGAGGTCGACGACGGGCGCGAGGGCGGCGCGTGTCGGCGTCATCGTCGCGTCGCAAGACCAAGTTAAACTGTTTTTCTCACGACCGATGACCGTCTCGTGTACACACTCGGCTGATAAGTCTACAGATCGCTACATCTCAACCTTTCCCTTCTACTCCGCTCAACATTGCCTCGGCTTCGAGAGTTGGAGCTGGCCAGGAATCGCTTACTTTGCAGAACGCCCACCCATGCGGTGCAATGGAACCCCGCATCATAAAACCTAGCTTCAAGTACACGGTGACTGGACGAGCGTCTTGGATGTGGGCTCTCAGTCGTGGCTGCGATGAAGGGTATAGAAAAGGACCAAGATTACTACGGTGGATTGTATCGAGTTCCCTCTTCCTTCACTCGCCCTTTCGCATCGACGGTCCCTACGGTGCCCGCAAAAGATGTCTTTGATAACGACGTTGCCATCCTTATTGGTGTGTTCCCATTCGCTCCCTTCCGTCACCCTCTAGCTCACCAATTGTCCCTCCGTAGGAGTCACTCCGTACGCCTCCATTTTCAAGCACATTTGGTACCGTCAAAAAAGGGAAACATCAGCTCTCCGTCGTGTTGTTCTTTTGGATTTGTCGTGACACACCCTCCTTCGGCTGGTTCCACTCTCTTCTCTTGAAGTTCTCCAAGAGGTCGAAGCTGCTCAATTTGAATATCATTACTCCACTCGACATGGTCCTGTTCATCCTTCATCCCAGCCAACTTCCTTCACACCAACATCTACTTGACTCAGAAAACTGACGAAAACATGCTTTGGAACATCGCAATTAACGACACTGGTGCCGAGTACGATCCTCTGACACTACTCCACACCCGCACCATGTTTGGTCATCCAGACTGGAAGAGCGTCTACCGTCGGATTTGGGAGACAATCAAAATCGGTCAGTACCTATCTAGTAACGCAGCATAGCCCAAGATCAGAGTCGGCGTAAGTTACTGTCCTACATCTCGTTTGAAAGGAACTGTAGCAACAAAGTTCACATTTGCAAAGGTTTGAACATCGTACAATCTCCACGCTCCCCAGGTTGATCGCCCAATCTAGGGAAACTTTTGAGACGACATTTAGTGCGTCACTTCAACACCTTGCTCAACGAAATTTTTGGCACCCGTATACACGATTGCATGTTGCCAACTATATGACCGTCATGTGGTGAACGAATTCTTAGAAATCAAATTGATATCAAAGACATGGGACAGTAACATCAAGGCTAAAATGGCATGCGACAATTCATTCTTCAGTCTCACCGTCGTCGATGACGATCGGGTTCCCACACGAACCAGAGGGAATGTGTATGTTATCCAATGGGGGTGGTAGAGAGAGACCCGACCGCCTAAAGAACTCGAAAGTGGACTGCGGAGTGATGGTGGTTGCACGGTCAGGTGGTATAGCGGTGCGAGACGGAGCGGGTGATGAAGGTGAATCCGGATGCAGGTGCGGAATTGCCAGTGAAGGTGCGCGACTTTGCTGTGGAAGGCAATGAAAAACGGTGGACTTGTACGAGTGTTGATCGGATGAAGGACCGACATCAGGTTGTGACTAGAAATGAGCAACAACAATGGCTTGCACAGCCAAAATTTACCCACCCGAGGGAGACACAACTGGGATATGGCAAGCGGCTGGAAGCTGGGCTGGGAGGCATCCATTGCACTTGACGGCCTCGCTTCCTCATTACCAGAATCGCTGTCTATGGTAAGATCAATCACCAAAGGTGGTCGCTTCTGAGGCACAGGCGTGCGAAGCTCGCAACTATGAAGGCGCATCTCGAGGGGAAGTTTTGATTTCCTTGTTGGCAAACGCAGTTTCACCTTGCCTTTTGATTTCATCCGGTTGATGACACGCTGTGCCACTGGACATGGCAGTCAGAGGAAGCAAAGCGGCAAGGTATTGCGATGCATTACTCAGCGTACTCCACGGGGTACCACGCCCGCTAGACAGCCTAATTTTCTTGAGTAACGGGGTGCTAGTAGGATCAAGCGGGCCCCTATGTCGCTTGGTCGACAAAAGGGGGATGCTACGATCTGAAGTCGTGAGACTGACCAAGTGAATCAGCACGAAGCCCTGGTCAAAATTAACGAACATAATTGACCACTTATCATACGATTCCCGAGCGGCAGCAATCAAGGGCGCATACTGTTCCTGAACCCACGTGCAGACATCCCCAAAGCCACGTTCAAAGTAGAGTGCTGCCACAATTACTTCGAACGAGTCTGCTACAGCCTTCGTAGTATGGGACTGCGATGGGAGCTCATACGCCCCTGCCTTGACCATGAGGTGAGTGAATGTTGCGTTGGCATTCACAGCCGAGCGAATGTTCTAAAGTATGAATAGTATTTTGTGGCGAGAGCGGTGCTGAGATCATAACTTACAGTGTACAAGCCAGGTGCAGCATCCGGGAAGAGGCGGTATAGGTACAGCGCTACGGAGAGGTGCATGACAGCGTCACCGATGAATTCCATTCGCTGCTTCTCGTCCGCACTCGACGAGACGATGGATTCCCAGTCTGAAAGCTTGGGTAACGAAAAGGAATAGTTGGGGTCATTGATAGTTGCAACGATGGCATCCTGAAGAGCACCGTAGATAGTTGGCCCTTTCTTGATTTTGACCATGATCTTGTCAATGCACTGATGTGAAGGAAAGCTGGTCCATAGTAAATGAGGCAGAAGTGTAAGAGAAGACACTACCCCTCAGCGAGCTTACCTCTTGTTTCGTGCACAAGCTTGACAGGTGGGATGAGGCAATGGCACATTGCCATAAACGAGGCCGGAACAAACAACGCGTAAACAACTGCCACGACTGTCAGCCTGAACGTATTGTACACCTCATTAGGCAAAGAATGAGGGTTTGACCTGGTAGATTGAGAAGTGGTGGTGCATAGGTAGGAATAGTTCAAACGTCCATAGTAATATGAGGCTTTTTTCCTTTTGGACTTTTTCTTCTGAAATTATAGAGGCAAACGGAGAGTTGTACTGATGTTTGAATGCTCGAATTGTTTCTCAATATTCAACATTCAATCAATGCAAAAAGATGGTCTAGATGGAGATCCAAAGTCAATCGATGTGTTTTGTGCTGGATTAGGCAACCCCAGATGTCCACCATAATTGACAAACAACCTGCAGTCTGACAAGCCTCTGACCGTTGACGCGACCTTGGAACAATGTCAGCTACAACACCAGCTGCATCATCGTCGGGTGGTGTCTCACCTACGACCGGTCCACAAGACTCTAATTCTATCGATCGCCTTGTCCTCGACTACCTGCGTACGCGAGGTCACAAGAGCGCGGAGGCTGCCCTCCTGGAAACGCTCG
>JBBPQG010000483.1:0-19410 GCA_038092395.1 Boletus variipes var. fagicola | reverse complement strand
GCACGTTCCATAGAGTAGCTCGAGTTGGAACTTGGGAGAGAGGAGAGTGAGCTCAAAAGAGGCTGCACGTGATCATTTACACTGGCACTTTTTGAAAACTGAAATTTACCCGTTCACAAAGTCCCAATCATGCTACGAGCTTTGCTAACATCGAGTCGCCCACTTTTCATGCGGTTTCGCACTGCAACCATCACTCATCCCCATCGTGTTGAGCCTGGATGTTTTATCGCTCATACTGCCCCACCAGTCCGAGCATTGACGAGGGGGATGAAGGTCAGGTCGTCGGTCAAGGTTATGTGCGACGGTTGCAGCATCGTTATACGCAAGGGGAGGGTGTATGTTATATGTTCAAAGGATCCCAAGCATAAACAGGTATGAGATGCCCGCCATCGCCATCCTTGCATCACTGACCCCCTTAAAGCGGCAAGGGTAGCCTCCCCGACCCAGTTACAACAGTACTGAGCAGCACATAATAAAAACCTTGATTGTGGAAAGCATTTGTCAAGGATCTCCTCTATTTGTCCCAAATTGACCTGGTGACCTGATCCACATCTGAAATTCGAATTCGACACCGTTTTCTGTTTGAATGCCTGCCGGAACCTCAAAACCCACCCACGCGCTATGTTCTTCATGGGATGCCTTTCGCCATTCTGCACCACCCAGAACATCAGGGAAGAACACATCACAGTCGAATTCTGGGGTATAAAGGCGTGTTATGAGGATGCGATCTGCTTGCAGCGAATGCTGAGACAGTGCTAGCTGATACAGCGAGGATCCTCCGATGATGAACAGGCGGTGGACATCCTTCCGGGACCCGAAAGTCTCCACTGCGGTTTTCAGGTCGGAACACAGATGTGTTGAATCAGTTGGCGGGAGTGCCGCCGGGTCTGCTGGTTTAAACCTGGTTCCACGTTAGCCAATGGGACAGTGTATTTAAAATCGGCGTACAGGTCATAATCACTGTTGTGGCTAAGCACGACATTGATCCGCTTCTTCAGCGGTCTGAACTTGGATGGGATACTCCCCCAAGTTTTCCTGCCCATCAATACAGTGTTCGCCTGTGTGGTGGGCGCGTTCGTCGTGACCCGGCTAAAGTATGCCAAGTCTTTAGGGATGTGCCAAGGCATCGTGCCGCCCCGTCCAATGCCATTTTGCTTTGTTGCGGCGACAATGAGGGTAAGCGGGGACATGATTCGATCAGGGAGGAAGGTGAGAATGTGGCTTCAGGTCAATTCCAATTACGATGGAAAAACAGTATCAGCCTACCAAGCGAGCTAAACCATGATCTTATCAGGACAATACAAGGTGGACTAAGGCTTTAACCCCATTGCTTCCACTCACTCCCCTCTGGAGGCTTTACATCGACCTTCCCTTTCTGAACCTCTTCCCAGTTTGTGCTGAGTGTTGTCCCGCCGCTCTCCTGGAAACTCTTCATCATCGCGCGTCTCGTGTCATCATCCGCATCCGCAAAAATCTTCTGGAAGAAGGTATTGACAGTATTGTCCCCACCAACATTGGGATCCTCCTCTGTAGTCCTCTCCTTCTCGCTACCGAGGATACCTGTAGTGATGCCTTCCCAGTTCTTCCTCTTGTGACTGATCGGGGGTTCCGACGGCGGCGGCGCGGCAGAATTGGCAAGTGCTAAGAAATGCTGCAGTGCTGTAATGCATGACATGGGCCAAGACGACATACGATCGGGAGTTTCGCCAACAAGACCACACCATCGTCCGAGGGCCATCTTGGCGAGTCTAATCTCGACCTTGACCTTACCCACCGTGTAGTCGCTCTTAGTAGGGTCAATCTGACCCTTCAGAGGTTGAAGTGACAAGACTTTGTCTCCATTCTTGTACATCAGCTACGGATTATTAGCAAAAAGGGTGTTAGATAGACATATAAGTCCAACCTTTCGCGGTTCAAACTGCACAGACACTGCTTCAGGATCTGCCCCTCGGTCGAATACCGAGATGGTGAGCTTCTCATCTGTCTCGTAGAACTCGTGTCTAGGAAGAATCAAACATCGATAGAGTTCAGGTTGTGGGTGTCATACCTGAGAGAGGCCATTATGGCTGGTACAGATGAGGGAAGGACGAACACCTCGACCCCCTGTCCCCAGAACTTTCCAGTACTGAAGTCACGTGGATATGTGTCACGTGGTTGATCATCTCTGGCACTGCGACCTGACTGCAACATTTACTACGTCTCTAGCTGGGCTGGCAAGGAGACAGAAAGAGACAATACGAAAGACCAGTTCGTGGTGGATATTTCACGACAGTGGATCCTGTAGGTGCAGAGACGCAGACTCCATTACTCCCGAGTCCACCTGTTAGTTTTGCTCAGTTCCGTTATGCTGATGCAAACGGTCCATGCATGCCAAAATCGCACTGCCCATTGACAAGGATTCTCATTGCGACGTTTCCATGTAAAGGGTCGCGATACACACCAAATCCGAGTATTGGGAAAGGTGCTGTGCAACGCCATGGACACCAACCTTTTGTAAATAAACAAACGGAAACGACTTGTCACTTGTTCTGTAACTTTGTTCACTTGCACTCCTGAAAGTGGCACAGAACTGCGGTTAGTCTACACTTTCACAGGGACCGTATGTAGGATTTGCCAAGTCTTGCTTGCCTGGTTCAGACCCACAGGAAGTATACAGGGATATCCCAAGCACAATGCCTGTGGGAGAACATATGGACACCTCATACCCAGATACCACTCAAGGGGACCGTTCTTCGGATTCTGCGATTTCGCCAACACCATCCCGCGCACCGACCCCGTCTTCATATCCAACTCATCGTTTTACCTCGTCCACCTCAGACATAGACGATGAGCCAGTATCACCGTTACTCGGAAGCTCTGGAGTCTATACCAGTATCCGGGACGGGAGACGTAGGTGGTGGAATCTTCACCCACAATCACGCAGGCGACGGCAACGAGAGGGAAGGATATGGAGAACATTCAAGAAGGGTATAAGAAGGGTCGTCCGACATCCATTTTTCCCTCAGCAACCGATGACCATTGTGAGGTCCTTTCATCTCCCTCTCGCATCACGGTTAAGCTCACTTCTGAATAGATTTTCGCCCTCCTCCTCTTCACAGTCTTCGCAATCTCGCTCACATTGCTACTCATGTACATCCTCAATCCTGACAAGGAACCATTACCCTGGCAAGCATACTGTGCTATCCCTCCGTCATCTTTTTACCCTCCAAGCTATCGCACCCGCCGGCCTTATCCGTATTTGAACCCCCTTCCAGATTTGCTTCCACCAACGTTCCCTCCGGACGATTTGGATTCCGTTCCACCAGCAGGAATTTTCCTGGGTGTTTTCTCCATGGACTCCGCATTGGAACGTAGAATGCTGATAAGAACCACATGGGCTTCGCATCCTCGTAGTCGAAATGGTGCAGGTCCCAGTGATAGTGGATTCGGAACATCACGAACGGTGGTGCGATTTATTCTCGGTCAGCCTCGGAAGGGTTGGGAAAGACGTATTCAAACTGAAATGAATAGTGAGTCGTCATGTTCGCGTCCTTTGACATTGAAGTTTTTACAACCTCATAGTGTATAATGACATTGTCATTTTGCCTTCTCCTGAAAACATGAATTCGGGCAAATCACATGCTTACTTCAGCTGGGCTGCTGAAAATGCATGGGTACCGCCTGTCTATCTCAACACCTCAATTCCAGTACCCCGATTTTCCTATTCGACACAGTCGTCGCTAGCGCTGCATCCTGCTCCTCATGATTCGCATCTCGCTTGGGAGGACTATGCTTCTGGTCAACCCAGGCCTTGGGTACGACCGGACTTCGTTGCTAAAGTGGACGATGATGCCTTCGTAATGTTGGCGGAATTAGAGTCCAGGATGAGGCTAGAGCTGCATGCCAAAGGGCATAGTCCATATGGTTTCTCGGAAAATACCACATCCGTCAAGGCTGGGGCGCTCACCCATCTTCCTTCTTCTCTTCAGTCAGACGTCGACATGATACCCAAACAAGCTGGCATTGTTCACGATCCGTTGGTTTACTGGGGTTATCTCGTTAAGGATCTCTTCATGGGCGGCGAGTTATATAGTCTGAGCTGGAGTCTCGTTACTTGGGTTTCAAAGGACACGGCCGTCAAGGGTTTGACAAAAGGTGCCGAAGACAAGCTAACTGCAAGGTGGATGGCTTTGCATCCGCAAGCAGCTCGAATTCGATGGGTGAGTGAACGATGCTGGATATATGATCATCCCCGCGCTGGCACCGTGTGAGTACAATGTCCATTCGTCACCTTCTCTGACGCTGATGCTCCTTCGAAGATACTCTCACGGGTTCTTATTTCCTTCTCATGTTAGACGAGTCAAAGAGTCTGTCCTAGCGTATGTCGAGAAGGGGTTGAAGAACAAGTCAAGTGACGATCAGAGCTCACCGAATGATCCTTATAATCCTACGCCAACCTCATGGGCACATTCGAGTGTGTCAATGTTTGGGGTGCGTTACCAACAACCTGTCCGGGATATGACGCTGGCCGAAAGTGTGGAAGCGCTGGTAGAAGGAAGCGATATGTCCAGGTTGCGTGAAGGTTCGTTCAATTAGTTGTGTCGACGTTTACTGATTTTCTTTCCCATTAGGAATGGCGCTGGAAACAGGCGATACATGGCGATATAGGGAAGGTCGCGTGAAGCGATACGAAAATAAGCGTGTCGGCGGAACGGTTGTTGTGCATTTCATCAAGAAACACGCGTGGTTTTTGGAAACTGCACTCGCCTTCCTCGAGGCCGACGACTATTCGGAATCAGAATTGGAACACATCTCTAGCGACGTAAACAAGGCCAGCCTCAACGTCGGTTTCTCGGCTGTTTGGACTGGCGTCAATGTATTCAACCACATGAATACAAGTTCGTCGTGACAATTTACCCAACGAGCTATATAATTGGTTGATTGCAATTAACTGGACTCATTCGGGCCTAGTTTTCTTATTTGCTAAATTGTTTGGAGCTGTACTATAGTACATCCAACTGTTCCGAGTTCAGAAACGTATTTATCCCTACTAGTTATAATTATCGACTGCTATGTAGAATGAGTCTCAACACCGATACTTGGATGGACGTTCAGAGGATGTTGATCAATAACCATCTAGCATGACTGTTGGGAATGTAGGGCCACCATCGACAAGAGACTCAGTTTCCTGCAGCCGGTCGAGCACGGCTCTTCTGATCGTTCCTTCCCACTGTCTGAACCAGATTCCTTCCCTCAAGCCGACCGCCTTAGTCCGCGGATTGGAGGAGCTAGTAGATCCCGACACTTGTCCGAAAGTATTGTCGACTGTTTGCGCGCCTGGAAACGGACTTTCGCAGGGTTTGAAATCTCCAGTATATTCTTGGGGGTTGACCTGCTCGATACGCTTCAGAGCATATGCACCTCCACAAACCCTCCAGATCCCGCCACCACGATGGTGAAACCGTCTGAATAGCCACAGGAAGGGATATACGAAGGTGATAATCAGCAGAAATTTGATCCATCCATTCGAGAGTGCGCGCGACAGATGATTCTGCGATCGGACGGAGACTACCGAGTTCACGGTTTTAAATGAAACTTCGATATCCCCTCTGTAGGGAGTGGATATTATAACAGAACGGGTCGCAGCTTTGAGAGCACCGAAATTCCAACCATAAACAACCTACGTAGCATCAGTTGATAGACCTGATCAAGGTTAAAGCATTCGACGAACTTTGTGATACTCGAATTCCTTCAAGAGCTTCCTGCTGGAGCAGTAGTCATCGGCCCACTGGCGAAGCGTCCATGATGAGTTCAATACACTATTGTTGTGCATAACGTGTGGTTGATCCTCTCTCCATGCGTAGTCGCTGCCGATCCATGGAGGAAAGCCCCTTGAGTTACGCTCCTTATCCCATGCTTTCGCAGCGTTCCGCTCTGCTCCTGTAGCCTTGTGCTTCTCACTGCCGATACCAACTTCGCGAAACATACGGCCACGGTACGCGGGAGCTGGGTCTCCTACTGACCAGTGTGTAGGCCCGCCAGAGATATGCTGGCCGACGTCTATTTTGAAATCAAAATCGACAACCTTTTCCGTGTATCGCTCAGTCCTCCATTCTAAATGGTTCCCGTGGCGTGATTCGGAGCGAACCATGCGGGTATGAGTTTCGTTGTGGGTCCCCCGACAGTGCAGGAATATCCGAGGCGGAATGACTGCTTGAGAGAGTAAGAAACGATAGAGCGCTTCGCCTTTTGCGACGTCAGTAGATTGCAGAGGAATTGAACTGTTCACGGACCATCCTCGTTCAAGTGAGGGTCATGAGAAATGACGTCCCCAGTTCCTGAGATGAAGTGGGAGGCCTCGTACGGGGTGAACGTTGGGGGATCCTCGCCTCCTAGGGCAGTGTACGTCTCATGTTCAAGTTGGGAGAAGTCGAGGACGAGCGGGTCGCCCGCACTCTGTTCGAATGAGGGTGGAGGTACAGCGTTGAGGGTGGAGTGGAATGGGTCTTGTCGCTTTGGTTGGTCCAGGGTGACCATCTTAACGTCGAGTGCCAAGCCTGATAGCAACGTTTCTCACTTCTACTTATACCCGCGCGTTGCCGTTTCCATGCGTTGAAACAACACTTGTGTTTACGAAGAATCTGTGCTCGGTTGGCACGGCAGAACGAAAATAGTAGGGTGTAAAGATGCACTGATCGGTTGCGCTCACAAAATCTGTGGACTCACAGCCACAATTTACTAAGGGCTTAACCACACCGCACACGCACGTCCATTCTGAACCGTAACATCTCCGCGACCAATGATGGGCTTTTCATGTATGTATATTTGGCCGGCTAGATCAAGTCCGGAAACGGCATCGACGGCGAGGATTAGGAGGCATGGGAGCCTCAGGCGCACTTTCATCGCCTCGTGCAACCGACAGCCTGAAGCAGGCCAGCGCAGGCTACCTCGGGCAAGTTTGAACGACGCACAACGACTCGCAGCCAGCAATATTTGATCAAGTGCGGAGCTTGCCTTACTCAGTACTCGAGTCGCAACGTGAACCTGGCAACTTCCCGCTGCCCTCACGTCCATTTGCGCCCAGTATCTGTGTCAGAATGATCGTTTAGAGCCCCGTTCGCCACGCAGAACGACTGGGTGAGTCTTCACTCTTTCTTGCCTTCGTCACGATTCTCGGCCCACTCTGCCAAACATTTGTTTCCTTCCTGACTCGAGTTCGACGCACCTGCCCGCGTCTAGTGTCTCGCCGACCTCGAGAGCCTTTTGTAAGGCTCTTTCTTACCGCATCTCACGTTCCTGCTATTGCACGCGTCATCCCATATATGTCCTCGACACTGGCTGTTGACACACCTACCCCTGTTTCTTCTGTGTCCTCCACCGCGCCATCGCCGTCATCTGTATCTCCGACTTACATTCTTTCGTCTTCTCCCCGTATTAACACCGTTCCGTTATTTACTTCGGTTACCACGTCACCAACTCAATCTACCTCGGCTCCCATAGCGTCAGCATTTTCGGAACAATCTCAGCAACCATCTTCGTGCGTTCACATTCTGCTTTTGAAGCTCCTCTGCATGAACCACTTGCAGTATTTTACAGACGACAATGGCAGCGACAACTGTGGCTACCACTCCAGTAGCGTCGTCAGCAAGTCCATCCGTGCCATCATCAACTGCTTCTCTCACTTCTGCAAGATTTTCGCCAACGTCCTCATCCGTCCCTTCTGCGACAACAATCACCTCGACCAATGACAGTCGGTCAACGACATCGACTCCAGCAACTTCTGTCCAGACAACAACAACCCCTTCAACGACGACAGTTCCAAGAACTATTCAATCGCTAACGTCAACATTGCCCTCCCTCGCCACTACCATGCTCGACACGACTACTTCCTCAACCTCAATATCGACTACCACTTCCAATACACCATTCACCACGACATCCTCGCCTCCACCTTCCGATCCATCATCTCGAAGTCCATCTCCGGAGAAACCTGCCATGCCACTGTACGAGTTTGCTTCTAATACCTGGACTTAAGGATAGCTCAACACTCTCGAAAGAACAACGGTGTTAGAAAGTACCACGGTCTTCATCACAGAGACAAATAGTCAGGGACAGGTGATGACCAGCATACCTCGTGTGGTCACCGAGGTGATCACCACAACAGGAGTTGGCGGAATGGTCACCACGGTAACCCAAGCTATCGTCAATCCAACGCTTGCCCAAAACAACAGTACTTCCGAGGATTTATCGTAAAGGTTTATATTATTTGCACTTCACAAGTGCTAAACCACTTCTCAGATTTTTCACCAACACAGGGGCTGTCGTTGGCGTCTTTGCCGTCGTTGGTCTTGCTAGTGCCTCTATTGTGATGTGGATATTGTTCGCTATACGCCACCGCCAACGTATGAAGCGAATTGAGCAAGATACTGCAGTTGAAGCTGCTGTCGCTGCTGCAGGTTTAAATCGAGCACCTCTGGACGACGATGACGAAGGTGGTAGCCCAATATCGCCAAATGCACGCCATCAATTGTCGTCTGAAATGGGCCAACGAAGTAGCCTCTTTGGTTTGGGAGGCTCAGCCTCGCTGCCGAAGTCCACCCGACTCTCAGAGGTACTTGATGATACCACAAAGTACAGTGCCAATTCACACCCAGGGTGCTCAACGGTACATCGCACCAATAGCCGCCCAGAGGGATATGTACCAGCACGCACGACAAGTCCTTCACCCCGGGCCGACCGGTGCACCGACGATCTTGGTTCGTCTCGCGATCGCAAAAGCTCATACGGCCATACTCCCACATATAGTGCTGGTAGTTTCGAACCTCTCCTGGCGAACTATATGCAGAACACGTCGGACCAAGACCCTTCTGCCCCTACCATGCAACCGCCACGGAAACGCTCTGAATTGGTCTCCAATGGATACTCCTCGGACGGAAGTCCCGAGGGTAGATCGAGGACTAGCTCGAAAAGGCAAAATTCATCTGACAGCTCTGTCATTGGAGATGAAGAAGACTACACCCGCTACGTGCTGATGGCAAGTGTCCGTCATTCTCCAACGTAGTGTGCTGAACTTGATTTCTAGGTTCGCAATGTACCCGATGATCAAAGTCAACATTCGTTATAATCAGTGCCCATCTTGGGCCCATCATGCATTGTTTTTGGCTACAAATCACATTATAACCGCCTAGGACACCACACCCTGATACGCTACTTAGAAATCAATCACGCGGTACACATCCCCCACTCTCATTACTACATTGTCGAATTTATCCCACAATCTGTATATCATCTCAACATACTTGCTGGTCACATGGATGATACTATAGTTACTGAATCGCAATCTTCTGCTTTTGTCCTGCTTATTGATCACGTGTGCTATTGGGTCTCATCATTCCAGAATTAGAGTCTGCCGCAAATATTGACTCTCGCAATGTCCATGTCACCGGGGAGACTTATCCCACACATGCACGCTGACCCTCATATAAAGTAGTGAGTTTGTTGCCGTCCCCATCCCAGTTCCTTAAGCGCCTCCCCCTTCATATTCATGTCTTCGCGACCCAAAGTATCCAAAGTCACTGAGTATGGCAATGCAACATCATTCTGGGTAGAACATCCATCTGGGCTTATCGATCTCTCTCGGACAGCACACCCACAAGGGGGAGAGTTGGAGCCCCCCAAACTACAGTCGTCTCAGCTCGATATACCCGTGGATGGTGATCGCAGTATCAGAATCAACAAAGCAACGACCGCAGCTGTGATCATTGATATGCAAAAGTCAGTGTTCGGCCTTTACCATGTTTCTTGCGTGGTCGCTAACCGTCTCCACCTAGCTTTTTCCTGCATCCTGATATCGGGACCCACACAACGGGATTGAACTGCATTGCTCCACTTCAAGCTCTACTCCCAGCTCTTAGAAAACACGACGTAAAAATCCTTTGGGTGTGAGGGAATTTGCACGTTCTGCACACCGTATATCTTATCTATAGAATCCCAGTAACTGGGGTCTCACACAGCATGAACTTGAGACCATTCCCCCGTCTCTGATCCGTGGTTTCACCAAAAATGGACGCGGAGGATTTGGTTCCGAATTGCCCAAGAATTTTGGCAAACTATTAATGAGGGGCGAATACAACTCTGATCTTTATGGTCCCCTCCAGGAAGAGTACTTGCGTGGGAAGGACGCTGGCACTGATGTCTGGATCCACAAGAATAGGTATGTGCTGCTCGGTTGCCAAAAATAGTACATCATCAAAATTCTTGTGTCAGGATGAGCGGGCTTTGGGGCTATCAAAGTGCATTGGACCTGTATCTTCAGGAGAATGGCATCACGACACTCTTGCTTGGTGGTGTCAATGCGGACCAGGTATTTTCGGCTTCATCTTCGTTTTGGCAAACCAAAAACCCTAACGCGTCACTGGCAGTGCGTCGGAGGCACACTTGTCGATGCATACTTTCGGGGATACGACTGCGTATTGGTTAGTGATATCACAGCGACCACCTCGCCTGCCGGGGGATTGGAGAATGTCTTTCATAATGCTACAAATGTAAGCATAACTCGATGCTGTTAAGCATCTAACTCATATACACTTAATCAACAGTCCTACGGATTCCTGACCGATACTACAAGAATTGTCAAGGCTACCGCAAATTCAAGTACTTGAGAATCGTAACCGTGACATGATGTAAATAAATAGGTCTACATTTCACGAGCCTGCATTGCTCGCGTTCTGCCTGTTGCATTTCAGTAAACAGACGGATCTTAATCGTTAAGTCACGCACATCAACTAGGGACCTCTAAAAATATCTGCGCACATCGGCCCGGGTTGGGTGATCAAGCACGAGTGCGGCAGTCATGCTACGACGCAGTTGAGAATCCGTTCGAGACTGGTCGGGTATGGAGGACGGAGAGATACTGTCCAGGGATGTAGGGGGTGCAAGAGTGGTAAAAGAGACCGAAGTCGTCAGGTTGGATGGCGTTGCAGCAGTTTCGGTAAGTTTCCAAGAGGAAGGTGGCGGAGGACGCCTTTGACGCGACGGACGTGGCGGGGGACTCATAGATGGGAACGAGGGGGGCGTAGAGTGCACCATAGACCCTGTGGCGCTGTTCTCTGTTTCCATCAGCGGCAGACTGGGTGGGTACATTGAAGGACTCGATGGAGTCAGCGATGGAACCGGCGAGTCGGGTCGCAAGTTTGTTGTGATAGCTATTGGTGTTAAACCTCTGGATATGGGATCTTTTACGACATAGTCGCTGAAAAGGCCTTCGTATGGCGGCCCTATCTTGCTGGTTGTGCTGCGCGTGGCGGGCGCGGAGATATCTATTGTTTGTATTCCCTCTGCACTAATGCTATGGAGCAATGCATCACTCCTGTACGCCCTGTAATTCGGTTTAGAAGTACTATCGCTGAGCATGCTCGTTGTAGGTTGATCACCAGGCTCTGCTTGCAGCCTCTGATCATCACTAGGCCATGTGATAGTCCTGGACATCTTGTTGCGGTTGCGCCGTTGGAGCCGGCGTCTCCACGCATAACACAAGCAAGCGAACAAGGCTGTAGTGACGATGGCAACGACTACAAAGGTCCCGGCAACGGCGCCACGATCATTGAAAAAGCTACAAGCCACATTGAGCGAGTGTAGGGTGACATTTAAAAGCATCGACACTTGCGAATTGTCACTCGAACTTGTTTGCGTGGATGTCGCCAACGTGCCACCCCCTGTGGTAGGTAGCGGTCCCGAAACATTTCTGTTCGCGCTTGTCGTAATGGATGGAACGGTGGATGTAGTCTGCGCTTGCTCAATAATTGTGGTTGTTTGTGGAAGGAATGAAGAGGTCCCGGGATCTAAAGAGGAAGGATCTGATGAACCGTCGGTGCTGGTTGCTGGAGTTGTAGCGTCCGTCGAAGAGTCGGACATTGAAGGCGGTGAAGAGTCAGAAGTGACAGGTGTAGTACTGAAATCATCATGTATACGGACCTTCAATGAATTGAGAATACATGAAAGGTCGGATACTCACGACACCGGTGAAGCACTAAGCATCCCGTCACTCGTAGTAGACATAGCAGACGATGTGGTTATGGTGTCCGAAGGTGGCTCACTAGTAGACAAAACCGAAGATGGCGTAGAAGGTGTAGATGATGTGCTCGCCATCGTTGGTACTAACAACGACGGGGCGTAGCCGGAAGGCGCTCCTGATGCAAACGAAGATGGGTCGCTCGTCATCTGCGAGGCGATACTATCAGCAAAAAGGATTGACTCACCAGAGGACTCCCCGCTGATACCGTGCGCTTGTCAAGAGATGTCCTGCGGCCATGGATCGCCTGCTTAAGGGTCCTATTTATCAGCACCAGTCCACCCCAAACAAAGGAGATTAAAGATGAATGAGTTCCCTCAGGTCCATGCTATGCATTGGTCATTTGATCTCCCCAGCTTCCAATGAAGAGGGAGATAGATGTTGCATGTGCGCGTTGCAAACATCAATCGACTGGCGAGCCAGAGCCGTCTCGGGAAATGACCATGCGGATTGACTCGCACACTCGTGAGTGAGCTTAAAAGGGAAAAGATCAAATGATTACACACCAATGTGTCAAGTTATCCGGTGACCACACTCAAAGCGTCTATATCGAACAAGTGCTAGTAGTTAAGTGGAAAAGAATGGATGTAATATAAAGACATTGCGTGTAAGAGAGCAACCCAATCAAACGTTCATGGAGACGGTATATGGGGAAAGGGTATGGGAAGAGTGCGAAGCAGAAACATTACACATGAGCAAGGCTTGTAACATACCACAATACCTCTGGCGACAAGCCAGCCTCGACACAAAGGCAGAAACGCTGCCGCTAGCAACATTTTCCCGATGGCATCCAGTTCCTCAATCGAATTTTATCCGATCGCCTCCTTCGGGTTCCGCTCAGACTGCCGAAACTGCCGAAACTGAGATGACTAGAGCTTGTTACTCTCCGGAGCGCCCGATCTCCGTAACTGACACCACTCCCCGCCTTTTCCGGGTCAAGAACACCCGACTCTATGGATAAGAGGATGGATCGTGCGGCGAGTAAGAACGGTGCTTCCACATTGTCTCCAGTCAAGGAGGATGCTTCAAGGAAATGAACACCTGCACAACTAAGTGGGTAAAAAAAAAGCTGGAGGAAGGATGGTTACCATTCTCAGCTGCCCATCTACTTGCTTCCGACCATTCTACCTCTCGATCCTCGTCCCGGTCAGATTTATTTCCAACTAAGACGGCAACGAGATGCGGACTGGCCAACGTCCTCGCATCGGCAAGCCACTTGGATAAGTTGAGGAACGTTGCACGGCTACACATGAAAATTAGTTATGATATGTAGCGAAGTCGCGTGCAAGTACCGACTTGGTGATGTCATAAACGAGGATCACGCCTGCGGCGCCACGGTAGTAGCTACGTGTAACTGATCTAGTTCCGGCGGTTATTGATCATGGAATTCGAACAGCACAAGCCCACAAACCGGAAACGCTCCTGTCCAGCAGTATCCCATAACTGAACAGTCTGGGTGCTCAGTGCCGAGTCTCGCGAATCAAACCCAAAGCCTCACCTGGAGTTTGATCCTCTTCTCGCCTAACTTGACTGTTCGACTAGAAAACTCTACTCCAATAGTGTGTTGTGAATGATCTTTGACTGTACGAAGAATCAGAAACGGCTAATAAAGAGTGTGCAACAATACGGACAAGCGTTGTGCGTAAAGTGATGAAGAAGACAGGATTTGCCCGTCCCAGCTTCACCTAGAAAGAGAACACGAACGGCATTCAGCTGGGGGTGACTGGGAAGCATTGTTGCCAGCGAACCTATGATGATGTATTTCATGAGGAAATCTAGATATTGGTGAGTAACGTTGGCTACGGCAGTACGAATGACGAACCATAAGTTTCTAGGAGTTCCGTGGCGTCCACATCGTACTCGTTCAACTCCATAACGCAATGCAAACCAGTTGATTCAGGCTCAAGGCAAGGAGTAGCTGCGTATTCCCACGGTATGTCTTACTCAATTGGCTATCCTAGTTTCGACTAGACAACTTCAACCATCACCAACCCTTCCAAGCAACCCAAATATCGACAACCCTGTCTGCACTACCGTCGACATCTGAATCCACGACATAGTACCAAGGGTGTCCAGCTGCAATCAAACACGCATGCTGTCCAACAATCTGGACGATATCCCCTATCCTCAGCGTCTGGTCGGTTCGTCCAGTGGACGGATCCGCTGGCATTTGCTCCAGTGTCCCGTGTTCTTGCGAGATCCTGCCAAGTCTCCATGACTTTCCAACAACTTCACCGAACCCAGGTATCCGTCCAGTGTCCTTGCTCATAGCGATCGCTCCGGCGTCACACATGGCTTCGTCCAAACCATCCTTACCCCTGCCCGGGTAATATGATATGACCGTCGCAAGTACACGCTGAGAGATTCTTGGGCGGTCGATCAGTGTTGTGTGAAGTTGTTGGAGGTCCAGCATAGGGTAATTACCTAGTGTTGAACGCATATATTTTAGTCTCGAAGGCTCATAGCACCCTTTGAACCGACCTACCCGCGTGTAACTCAAGAACCCCGTGTAGCTGAGAGGTTACCCTGGCTCTCGCTGAAGCGCTGTGCGCGGCAGGTGTCGAACCCACAGACAGTACGAATGGTTGGTTGTGAGAAGTGTGTCCAGGTAGGTCCGCCAAAACTTCTAGGGCCATCGTTGCAGTGTCGTTGACAAGGCGTACTTCTCCTGTCAAGTATGATTCCGCTTCTTCAAGAGACGTAGATCCGTACGAATCCCCTGCATGGCTATAAAACCCGTAGACGGAAATCATAGGAGACCCCAAAACCGTCTTGATGAACTGTTTGAACGATTCAGGTTTGGGCGATGTACCTGCACGTCTTGAATCGAATCAATATAGATCCATACAGTAAGAGTTGAAACGATCATACTTTTGGCCCCCATCTATCTTGATAAAGGCGGACCACTTCTTCGGCTTTACTTGCCGTTTCTCATATTCTTCAAGAAACTTGATCTGTTCTAGGTTGTCCACGAAAATGCGGACTGTTCCACCATACTTGCCCATCTCCTTGTCGAGTGCGGATAAGTCATCGAGCTTGTTCAAGCCCACTGGAAGACCATAGAGCAGCTAGCGAGCTATCAGGAAGGCAACAATGCAGAAAAAACAAGGAAGTAACATCTTTGACAGTTCCATCTGCGACCAATCCACCTCTCACAACCTCCCAGGCTTCCATCAAAGTCGAGACAATAACAGCGTCCGTCTTGTCAACATTGGAAACAAGCTGCAGTCTTGTTCCCTCGACAGTCTACATCACAACGCACTCAGAACGACCTATTACATCTCAAGCGACGATATGTGTTTACCTTGTGTGTCTTGAGGTGGGCTCTGAAACGCGCTCCCCAGTCTTTTGCGTTCTCGTGCATCTTTGCACAGTTGTCTCTGAAGGCAGCGCGATCGACAACCAACGCTGGGGTACGCAGTTCGTCGAGAGGCTTTCCAACGAATTCATTTACCAGAGCATCTTTGTTAGGCGTCAAGAGTTGCCAAGGGGTATGCGTTTGCCTGATACTTTCCATAGCTTCGAGAGGGTCCCGGACTCGGACTCACATACTGCATTATTTATGATCTATTATCTATCATCAGACATTCACACGTGACGTGGGCGCGGGCCGCAATTTCCGCGCGTCGCTTATTTCAGTCCTGTCAGTGAAGTGTCACTGTTTCGGTACTTAAGATGGTACGAGTGGTGCACAGTCGTTTCCCAACACACAATGTCCGGACAACCCATCGACCCAGAGATCCTCCCACGTCTTGACCCAGAGTATGTAGAATTTCACAACAAGTACATCGCACATCTCCCCGCTCCTCACACCCTAGCATGGGATGCAACTATTCGTAACAAGGAGGCCGTACCAGGGGCAGCGGACATACTGGAGGTCGGAAGCGTCAAAGATTACGATCTCAGCAAGACCAAGGTACGTGTTTTCACCCCCAAGGGATCTCCGCCGGAAGGCGGATGGCCAGTGTATTGCTGGTACCATGGGGGTCAGTACTTTCTTCAACTGTCCAAACATCATGATGGTTACCTGAATGACAGGTGGTTGGACATTAGGAAGCATCAGTGCAGAGAATGCGTTTTGTTCTCGAATTTGTCAAGGTAATTGCTATACTCGTCTGGTTGAGCACCTACCTTAAGGATTGAACAGGGGCTAAATGTGTAGTCGCCACCGTCGACTATCGTCTTGCTCCAGAGTACCCATACCCTGCTGCAGTCGAGGACTCCTTAGAAACACTCCAATGGGTCCACAAGAATGGGGCGTCTCTCCTCGGCATTAATCCAAAAGTCATCGCCCTCGGGGGCTCCTCGGCGTAAGCAAGTATTTCATTCGTCAGATCTATACTGAACGATTGTACAGCGGCGGCAACCTTGCAGCCATCATATCTATGAAGGCCGCGCAGCTCAGTCCTCGTATCCCACTCGTGCATGTACAGATGATTGTCCCGGTCACAGATAACACTGCCCAGCCCACCGGCGACCCTTATCCGTCGTGGAAAGAGTGTGCAAACACTGTTTGGCTCGATGTTGGTCGCATGATCTGGTTCCGGGACTTCTATGTGCCAAATGAAGTCGATAGGACAAAATGGGATTGCTCGCCTATTTTTGCTCCAGATGATTTGCTGGCGGAGATGCCATCCACATGGGTGGCTGTCATGGAACTCGACATTCTCAGGGATGAAGGGCTGGCATACGCAGAGAGACTGAGGGAATTGGGAGTCCCTGTTACTCACAAATTGTATAAGAAGGCACCCCACCAGATCCTAGCCATGGATGGTAGGTTGTGTTTTGCCTTGTGAAGAACTGCACTTACTCCATCAACCGTGCCCGTGTACTCACGATCCCACAGGGTTAGTAACGATTCTTCCCGATGTTGATTCTTGCTGATTGTGTCAAATAGCGTTCTTGCGGTCGGTAGAGAGTTGGTGGCCGATGCGACCAGAAACCTGGGAGAAGTGTTTGGGACTCTTTAGCTGTAGTGTTCAAATCTGCTGTAGGTTTGATGCTTTGCTGCCAACAATGAGACTGTAAACTACAGTAGCATTCAAACAATGTACAACACAATCAAATGCTCGAGTAGTACGATTTAGGTTCAAGCAGCAGCGATAGCCTCTATCTCGACATCAAAGTCATTCGGGAGTTTACCAGCTTGAATGCAAGTGCGAGCAGGCCGAGGTTCCGGGACAAACTACGCGCGTGGGGTGTGTGTGACGGTGCACATGCAAGGCTTGTCAAGCATACCTGAGTGTAGGTTTCGTTCACCCTATCAAAATCGTCCATGTTTTTCAGGTAGATATTGACTTTAGCGACCTTGTCCCAGGAGGAGTTGGCCACTTTAAGTACGTCGGCGAGATTGCTCAAGCATTGTTTCTGCTCGATTTGTGGAAGTGATCATCTAGGTAGGGAAATGTCGTCCGACATACAGTGTGAGCTTGAACGTCTCCTGGAACAGTATTCCCTTCTTTGTCCACAGGCACTTGTCCGCTGAGGAAGATGAGTCCAGGGCCGGTCACTTTCACAGCGTGGGCTATTGATTCGAGAGTCAAGGGCTGGGCGGTTTGGGAGAATAATATAGCACGTACAGTAAATGGGCTTCTGGGGCCGTTCCGGACTATTGATCTTCTGAATGGAAGCCATGGGGTAATTGAAGCGTTGAATGTGGGTAGCTAATACACTGCTAGGGGGAACTATATCTAGTGACCAATGTGTCCTTTATCTATTCCAAACCTCCAAGACGTCATGGAAGTCCTTCACGTGATTGAAGGTGTGAAACAGGATCAACTGATCACATTCTGCCCACACTGCGGAATTTATGGGATCCCGCCCTGAGACGGGCGAAGGCGGACCGTATACCACGAGACCAACGACCATGAGGTCTGCGAGGCATCATGGAGATCAGCTCCGCACTGCGACGGACAGGCAGATCCGAGTTTAGACCATCGTGACTATGTATTATGTTCTTCCGGAACCCATCGCGCCATGCGTGGATGCGTTGCGTCATACCGCTGACGTAGTATGAATCTTGACCGCGGTGTCGACCTGAAGATACGACATATACATCGTCATCGCGTCAAGCCATTTTGCAAATCGGTCACGCCCAACAACGCGAACCCGTCTTGTGTTTCCTGGCGGTCCATGAACACAGTAGTTACCGGGCGTACAGCAACAATCAAGGTGGCCATACCTAAATGGAAATGATACGATTGGCAGATACCGCCCCTCTTCATGTCCTTTGCACGTTCACCCATCTCGGGAAGCAGGAGATCGGGTAACAATTTGCGTGGTCATCCGTCTTCGTGCAGACCGCCCATCTTATATGTATTTCTCGTCCGGCGAACTTGAGCTGACATAATACTGTCCCTTCGTGTCTGGACAATCACCATCTACCTCAGATATTGAAGCAATCTCACCCACGGATGTAGAAACTACATCGTTTTCGCCAATGGAAGTATGAAACGTGCCAAGAATGCTGAGTTCCTAGGAGCGAAACACTGATACCTCAGGTGCTCCTACTTCAAGTATCGACCTGCTATTTTCGAAACGGGACAATCTACGAGGAACATTTCATTAAGAGGAGAAACTCATAGTACACCAGGAACAAGAAATCAATTGTAAACCTGCCTGTGCACGATCCCGTACAAAGCATGTACAGGCAAGACTTTTTTTGAAGGTGTATCGGGAAAATGCCTGTAGCTCGAAAGAATCAATAGGATGCGTGTTCAGAATCGTGTATTCTGTAATGTATCAAGCGTTAGGTTAGCATCACGTGCGAGTTTATTGATGAGCCATCATGATGGCGTCGGATATGAATGTGGCAGCGACTTGTCGCCCTCCAAACCACCGCCCATTCAATCCTTGGACAGCTTTCTTTGCAGAATCAACGGCGCTGAACTTCAGGTATATCTCGCCCTCCTTCTAAGGTCAGCTTAAGATACCAGCCATGAGAAAAAGGACCAACCTGGCTGTCTTTCTCAACCTTGATAGCATCGACTTTGCCATACTTGCCCTCGCATTCACCTTTAACGTCGTCAGCAAGATCCCTATCCCAATCACGCTCTGTTTCTCTATGAAGACATCAGTTAAGTTGGGGTGTTAGAATCGGGCGAATACTAACTCTTCCGGATCAAACATGTTCTTCAGCAGAACGGAGCGTGATTGCATGGCCTGAGGAATGTTTGGTTTAGTACTAAGAATTCAAAGATCTGGTCAATCTGGTGTGGACTAATGAAGGATCAAGCATACACAGGAGCAGGCTTGGGTGTCGGCTCAATTCTGGCAAGTTTCTGCATTAGTGCTTGACGTGATGCTGCGTTCAAATTACCGCCTTCAGACGCGGCAATCAATATCTTATCTTTACATATTGC